>VZRX01017116.1:0-30745 GCA_013398075.1 Notiomystis cincta | reverse complement strand
ATTTGTGCCCAAACCAGCACAACATTCCAGAGCGGATCCCGGAAAAGAGGCCACGGGAAGGTGGATGCACTCGCAGCCGTCGTTCCCACAGCACCAACAAAGAACAGGAAGGAGAAGGGATTACAACTCCAAACAATCTATCCTTAAAAAAAAATCCCTGGGGAAGTGCTGCACTTTTCTTAATAGCATGGATATTTCTTCCACTCAAGGGAGGGTGCACAGATCAGGGAGGTTGTGGCTGTCCCATCCCTGGGAGTGTCCAAGGCAAGGCTGGAGCAACCTGATCCATGGGAGATGTCCCTGCCCATAACAGGGGTGGAAATGGATGGGGTTTTATGTCCCTTCCAACCTAAATCAGGCTGTAATTCTATTTTTTTAAGATTTTTTTCAACAAGGTTTTGCTGCTGATCCCATCAGGCAGCACGAGGTGACTCAGAGCTGGCAGGTCACGAAGAAGTAGCAGAGCACAAATAGCAAGGGCTTATTTCAAATTAGTTCTGGTCAATAGAAGGACTTAAAAATTTACCCAAGACAATTGTCAGATAATTTCAAATAATGGGTGTATCTGAGAAAATTGGTCTCTGCTGGTGGATGTTCTCTGAAATACCATTGATCCAACGACTTATGAATTATTTATTCAGCTGCCCCCTTAACCCAAAAAGTGAGAATTATTGATTTAGCTTCATATATCATGTTATGGAATCCAAATAGAAGGAAAAAATACCATGATAAAGTGACAGGGAAACAGCCCCTCAGCCTGTGTTTACCTGTCCTGTAACACAGAAAGATGCAGAGTTAGGAGTCATTCTGGCTTCAGTGACATCTGCTAAATACCCCAAAGAGGATTTTTCTTTAACAGCATGGAGGGGTTTGAATAGCAGAAAAATATTGATTTAGATTGAAAATAGAAATATTTGACTCTGATTTCAAACAGAACCACTGTTTCAAAAGCTTAAACTTCAACATGCAAGGAGAAAAATGAAGTGTTTGTGTCACTGGATTAACGGGCACGGTCTGGGGAAGAGCACTCAAATTCTAAAGGGAATTTCTGAGGAAAAGCTGCAAATGTCTCTCTGTTTTCAGCACTGACTTTCACAGAGAGCAGTAGAAAAGGAAGGGAAGAAACAACAATATCATAACTTACAGTCCAAAAAAGTGATAAATATCAATTCCTTCTCATTAACTCATCATTAGAAAGAAAACACCAGGACTGGTGGACACCACCTTGGTGAAGAGGTGCAAAATAAGCTTTAAACCCTTGGAATAAAACAGTCAGAGATTTCCCCTGGCCTTCCTGGTCCATTAATCCTTTCCTGTCATCCCTATCCAGCTTTTCCATATTTTCCTTGGACTCAGTGACAATGGGAAGCTCATGAAGCTCCAAAGCAACACCATTAATAACGGATTACAAGTACATAGCTTGGCATCACTGTGCCCTGAAAACTGCTGACCACAAGAGTTTCCCAAAAAATTCAGGTTTGGAAGCTGGATTCCCATGTCCCACGGAGGAAAATACTCACTTGTAGTTATGTGACCTCTTTTGGCTCCAGTGGGAATCACAAAACCCGTGAGAAACACTTGAACTTTTTATTTTTCGTGGCTTCACGCAGCAAAATTTGGGAATCGTCACTCCAAAAGTGTTCCCATCTCCAGCTATTGGAAAATACAGGGGAAAAAATATTAAAGGAAAGCATTATTCAATGTTTTGGGGTTTTTTTTTGTCAAATATTTTCATGGTGTTGTAAATAAATACATTTATTAATTCAAATGAAGCCTCCAAGTCCTAGAGGGAAGCGTCAGCACTGAGTACACCTTGCCAAAATTTGTCAAATTCCTCTTGAATTTAGTGTTTATTAAAAGATAGTTCATAACCTACAATATTCTACAGGGCTTAAAAATAAACCTTTTGGGTGTGTGTGGGGTTGTCACGTCTATGGAATGCAATATTTCTTCTTACAGGGAATTTTGATGAACTATGGGAGAAGAATTGAGTATTTTATTTCCTGTCCCCTTCCCTGCTCTGGAGTAAAATCCACCTTGTGAGAAAAAAAAAAAAAAAACCAACCAAAAAACACAGAAAAAAAATCAATATATCTATTTCTCCTTTCAAATCACAGTTGGCAAATTAGATCCACATTTCTTTGGGAGAAATTGCTTTAGCACAAATCATCTCTATCAAATGAGATTTCAAATATCTTGTGTTTCCAAGTTTCTCATGGCTGCTGATATAATACAGTTACCATGTGGGAAGAGTTATCCTCTCTCCTGGATTTGTTGACATAATCTTAGCATCATATTTCACATTTTGGGAGATATTTTGGCTACGTGTGCTTAGCTGGTACAGTTTGGGGACTTCAGAGCTTGGATTTGCCATGGAAACAGCACTGAGTTATGGCCAAATTTCCAAAACAGAGGCACAAAGATAATTCCATTTTCCACAGTGGATGGACAGAGGGATGGGAGGCATTTTAAGTGATCTCACTGTGGAGGTGGGCAAGTCAGAAAACTACTGGAAAAATGCTGATTATTTCACCTGAGGAGTGAAATTGCCTCATTTGGTGCTGTCTCACCTCCTGGGGACATTTGGGAAGTGTCACAGTGACAGAGCAGGGAGGCAGCAGAGAGGAGCAGCCAAGGCCCCACCGAGGGCACTGCCAGTGGGATCGTGCAGGAGAGGATAAATAATTTAATGCCAGGTATTATTTGGAGATAATGAATAATTATCTCAGGAGAGGATGAATCATTTAATGCCAGGTATTATTTGGAATACCTGTGATGTGAGATCATTTTCAGCAGGATTGGGAACACACAGACTTTTGTGGGTTTACATCTCAAACCCACTTCTTTTTCTTTTGCCAAGAGGGCAGGAAGGCTCCACCCAGGACAATCAAACTTCAAAATGCTTTTGATGATGGATAAAATTTCATAATTGATTTTTGAGACCCCATCTGCAGAGCTGCCTCCAGCTCTGGAGTCCTCAGCACAGGGAGGACGTGGAGCTGCTGGAGTCCAGAGGGAGCACCAGGATGAGCAGAGGATGGAGCAGCTCTGCTGGGAACAAAGGCTGGGAGAGCTGAGAGTGTTCACCTGAAGAGGAGAAGCTTTGGGGTGATTTCATTGAGGTCTGGAGGAGAAAAGATGGAGAGAGACTCATTACAAGGGATGGAGGGACAGGACACAGGGAATGGCTTCCCACTGCCAGAGGGCAGGGATGGATGGGATCTTGGGAAGGAATTGTTCCCTGGGAGGGTGGGGAGGCCCTGGAATAGAATTCCCAGAGCAGCTGTGGCTGCCCCTGGATCCCTGGCAGCGTCCAAGGCCAGGCTGGACAGGGTTGGAGCAGCCTGGGATAGTGGAAGGTGTCCCTGCCCATGGCAGGGGGATGGAAAAAGATGAGCTTTAAAATCCCTTCCAACCCAAACCATTTACAATTCTAATGAATTCAAACACAAACTTTGCTGTTTCAGTCCCGCTGCAGGGTTTGTGGATTTCTCTGGACTCTGCCAGACTTGCTCACTTCCCGTTTTTCCCTCAAAGACCTGGAATATCCCTGCACCAGCTGAAGGCTCCACAGCTGTGTGCTGTTGGAGGAGAGTCACTGAAATTTCAAATTTTAATATTTTACCATTTATTTTCTCTTTGTGAAGAAGAGAAATTTGACAGAATTGCAAATTAATGGAATCTTGTGTGCAAAAAGACAGCGGGACTTGATTTCATTTTTCCAGATTGTGAGGAATATAAAAGAAATCCTTTTTCTCCTAAACCAGGAGTTATCACTAAGTGGAAATAAACACATTTTACAATTTATGACGTGCCAGTGTTTAAGCTTCTGAATCAAAACATTTCTGTTTGGAGCTGTGCCTTTCTTCACCTCCTTTTAAATCTCTTTGTCTCTGTAGCACAAATTCCTTTCTTTTCTCTCTTACAGGTGGAACAGGGGCTGAGAGCAAAAAATTCATCTATTCACCAGCAGCAGAATTTGTCAAAGCTTGATCTATGGCTCGCTCTGCCTCTAAAAACCACCTTTTCATTGAAAGTTGATGTGTTTTTTTCATTACTGAGGCAGCTCTCTATTTAATAACAGCGTTCCAACATGTGCTATCGATCCGTGTTTTGGAACAATTCTTAGAGTTCAGGCTGGCCTGTGGATTTATTAAACATTTACTGGCATTTTCTCCAAGGTCATGGCCCTGCACGTGCATGGATAAAGCCATAGGGACATAATTCTGCATGGTTCTACATTATTTAAAACTGAGAAATCCTTAAGTCCCCAAAAATAGAGATTTAGACTGCAAATGGATTCATTTAAATCACATTTCATTTGGGAGGTGTTTATGCAATGAATCTGAACTTAAATTCAGATGTGGGATTTTAATAGCAAATAAATTTGAAACACCTTATGGACTTCAGTTTGGCCACACTGGATACACCCACGCTGCTGAGAGGAGAATCTGAAGACAATTCCCCAGCTGAAGACAATTCCACTCCCAGTGGAAGATTTAAGGGTTTCCATGTTGAACAAATGGACACTAAATATGATGGGAGCTCTGGGAACCCAAGCTCCTCCCTGAAGCACAGATTTTTCTGTAGGGAGAAGAGAATCACAAATTCACAGAAAGTTTTGGGTTGGAAGGGACCTTAAAACCATCCCAGCCCAGCCCTGCCATGTCAGGGACACCTCCCAGTGTCCCAGGTGGCTCCAACCCCACCCAACCTGGCCTTCGACACTTCCAGGGATGCAGGAGCAGCCACAGCTTCTCTAGGAATTCCATTCCAGGGCCCCTCCACCCTCCTTCCTAATTTCTAATCAAAATCTCCCCTCCTACATCTTAAGGCCGTTCCCCCTTGTCCTGTCACCCTCTGGAGCTCCTTCTGTGTCCCCTCCTGTGAGCACTGGATGTTCCTGGGCTCGTTTGTGGTGATCTCATTCCCTGTTGAGATTCCATCTTTTCCTGGGCTCTGCAGCCAGTCCATAAATCTGCTCTGGTTTTACTGACAGGACAAACAAAGCCAGAACACAGAGATTGTTTAAAGCCACCTTCCACCCACCCCAGCCTGAATATGGAATGATTTTTATAGGAAAAAAGTCCTCAGGATTCCACAGATCAGCCTGGCAGAGGTTTCTGGTGCTTGTAAAGAATTTTTGAGGCAGGTGAAGAGCTGCAATGAATTGATCCTCTCATGTGTGTAAGGATGTGTTGGCACAGGAAAATATCTCTGCTTTTTTCCCGATTTTTTCATGTCAAAACAAACTCTCAGCTCAAAAATAATTCTCAAATTATTTTGGATTCCCACTTGCTCGACAAATACGAGCAAGTCAAAATTAGAGGGATTTGTCATGGCAGAACCAACTCCAGAACTCAGCATGAGCCACATCCATGGCAGTGCTCTCTGTGCTCCTCATCAGGGAAAAAACACCCACCTTGGGATGCTCCAGGTGCCACATTGGCCATAAAAATTCCAGTTGGAGACAGTGGCAGAACCCCTGCTAAGAGAAAACTTTTTGTGGTGTTCAGAGAAGTTAACAGGGATCAACGTCCCAGAACTTTTCCTGGAATGATTCCATGTCCCTCCCACCAATTTCCCAGGCAGTCATGAGCCTGTTGTCCCTTTGGCATGGCTCTCCCAGTGTTTTGTTCCCAAAGATTTAAGTTTCATTTGGAATTATCAAGTTTCTTGGTCCCACAACTCTTTCCAAGAGGGAACAGGTTATTTCAAAATCAAAGAGCAATCTAAGAGTTCAGTCTGGTGCAATAAATGATATTTCCTATAAGGAAGGTTGATGGCCTTTCATGATTAATAAATTAATTGGGAAAACAAACAAAAAAACCCGAAGGAAAATGGATGTAAATCTCAGAGCTTAGAGGATTTAACCATGAGGGGTAACAAGGAATCAAAGCAGGAACCATAAACATGTAGAAAAATAGAAATTAAATTGCTGTAAGAAGTCTCACATATTAAAATATTTTTAAATTGTCCTTTAGTGCAAAAGCAACCTAAAGAAAATACTTAACCAAATCCATCTGCACAGGGTCATTTCTAAAAATGCTTTTAAAACGTTATTAAAACAAACCCTGGCACAAAAGAACGTCTGTGATTTTAGCAGATGATTACTAACTGCACTAATTAAGTAGCTTTAATTGACTCAATGCAAGTCAGGAGACAGTTCCTGTGAATATTGCTGCAAGACTCAGCAATCCTCATTTCCACAAAGGAACTTTTAAATGAGTTTTCCTGCACCTTTTATTATCCCAATTTCTGCTCTTACCCTTGCTTTGCAGATCCCCAGGGCCAGGATCACTAATGAGGCTCTGAAGGTAACCAGGAAAAGTCTGGTCACCTTCCCTGGAAACTTTGGAGAGTCCCAAAATTGTGGAGAATAAAGAAAATAAATGAGACAGAGGGAATATTTTTTTCTGCTTTATTACTTTGTTAAGCTTTCTAAACTTCTGAGCACTTTTAAAATATCAAACGGTATCTTCTGGCTTTCCCCTGAAGAATTCCCATATTTCTGCCCTTCTCAATGAAAGAGAAGGAATATTAAAAATTCATTTAAAGGCAAAACCCCAAAACATTTTAAAAACTTGTACCATTTTAAAAACTTACCCAAAACTTGTAACCATTGATTCTAAAAAGTAATTTCTATGCCTTGAAACGTGAATTAATCTGAAAGTGGGCAACTTAAAATCCTGGAGTGGTTTGGATTGAAAGGGGCATTAAGGACCACCCAGGGCCACCCCTGCCAGGCAGGGACACCTCCCACTGTCCCAGGCTGCTCCAAGCTCTGTCCAGCCTGGTCTTGGACACTTCCAGGGATCCACAGGCAGCCACAGCTTCTCTGGGAATTCAATTCCACACTCCCAGGGAACAATTCCTTCCCAAGATCCCATCCATCCCTGCCCTCTGGCACTGGGAAGCCATTCCCACTTGTCCATGAACAATAAAACTCCATCAAAAAATCAGTTTACCGAGGGCATCCCCATTCAGCAAAACTGTTTAACTGAAGACACAATCCTAGAACAGGAAGTTCAAAATCTCTCATTTTCTGTTGCTCCATGATCCAGTGGAAGGTTTCCTGGGATTTTGGGAAGGAATTTTTCCCTGGGAGGGTGGAGAGGTCCTGGCACAGGGTGCCCAGAGAAGCTGTGGCTGCCCCTGGATCCCTGGAAGTGTCCAAGGCCAGGCTAGATGGGGTTGGAGCAGCCTGGGACAGTGGGAGGTGTCCCTGCCATGGCAGGGGTGGCACTGGGTGATCCTTAATGCCCCTTTCAATCCAAACCACTCCAGGATTTTAAGCTGTGCACTTGTTATAAGATTAATTCACATTTCAAGGCATAGAAAATAGTTTCTCAAAGCAATGGTTGCAAATGGTAAAATGTTTTGGGTTTGTGCCTTTAAATGAACTTTTAATATTCCATTTCTTTAATTGAGGAGGGCAGAAAAATAGGAATTCTTCAGAGGAAAGAACTGGATGGGCTTTGGAAGCTCCCTTCCAACCCAAACCATTCTGGGATTCTCAGATTCATCCCCACAACACCTTCACTTCCCTCTGACAAGAACAATTAGTCCCTCTACTTCCCATGAAATCCCTTTATGGATTGGCAGCCTGGTATTTTATTGTCCTTCCTTCCCTCCAACCCGAATGCATCCAGCATTCCTGGCAGCCAGCAGCATAAACCTCTCACTCTTTTATTTGTACTCCCCATCTCTCTTATTTATCTTTCTTTTTAGAATTTTCAGGCTCAGAAGTTTCATGGAGCATTTTAAGTTCCCTTTCCCAGGTCACCGTTGAAAGGACCATATTTTTTCATTTATAGTCAGTGTTTTACAAGGGATCAAAACCTCCAAATTGAGAAGATAAAGATCTTACCTAAAGATACATAAAAAGCTTTGTACCAAAGGAACAACTTTAAGGCTATTTCAACTCAAACAAATGAAAAATCTGAAGTAAAAAGTGCAAATATGTAAAAGTAGCTCAGTTATTTCTGAATCTTTGAACTTTTACTGTGACTACCTTATAAATTGTATTTATTTATGGTGCAGTCTCCTCTATAAAGTAGAAAAACTAAACCATAGCTATAATTTGTTCTCATTTCTTTTTTTTTCCTAAAGATATCCCAGAAAAATGTTTGTAGCCAACATTCCACGTGGGTTTAATTCATCCTCTTCTAAATAAACTCAAGGAATAAATTCATCTGAAGTTTACTTGTCCACCCCTAGAAAATCATTCAAATCCACAATATTCTTTCTCCTCAATAACTTTTTTGGGGGGAGGGAAACAAAAACATGGAATTAAACTCACTATTTTTAACATAAAGGTCTTCATCCATCTTGGTTTTTCCTTTAAATATGGAGTTAAAATTTATATGGGACAAGACTGACAGTGCTGACACCACGTTGTCTTTTTTATTTACTGGTTTTGGGAAAGGAAAGTCACAGTTTTAGTCAGCTGGGAGCTTGGCAAGGCGGTTTCTGCTTTGAAAATAAACACATAAATTAGTAAATAAAACCAAGCACGGTCCAGATTTGAAATCCAGCTGTTAGGGATGATGTTTTACAACCTTTCCCTTTTTTTAACCTTATTTCTCCCCGTTCAGCCCAGGTGAGTGAGCACAGAGCAGCAGGTGATGCTTTTTTCAGCACAAGGAACTGCACAGAAGAAAAAAAAAAGAAGGAAAAAAAAATCAAAAACCACAGGGAACAACTGCAACACAAAACTGAAACAAGGCAGAGCCAGCCAGGAAAACCACAGAAGACATGGGAAATTGCAACAGCTGCAAGGAGGAATAAAGAGGGATAAATAAACACAGGTAACAGCTTGCCAAAGTTTTTGAGTTCTAATGAGAGCTGTCAGTGAAAATTGATTTTACTCTCTGTGCTTTTTTTGATGGTGAATTCCAGCCACTTGTTCCCTCGGTGGTTGGTGGGAGAAAATCATCCCATCTGAGGAGCAGGTCAGTGCCCTTGCTCAGAGGTGGAGGCTCTGCAGGGTGGATGGCTTTGGCACACTGGGCACAGCAACAAAATCCAAAGTTTGGAAGGTTCCAGCAGGGGCTGGAGGCTGGAAAAGGCTCCAGGACCTGCAGGGTTCTGGCAGAGGTAAAAAATGTGGAATAACACATGTGGGAAGGGACAACACCTGTGGGAGAAAACATCTCCCTTTGCCTGGAAAATTAAGATGTTCTATGGCCCCATAATGCACTTTCCAGCTCTTCCTACCAGATATTATTGGAGAAACATTAAAACTGCCTCATGCCTGGAAAAAAAAATTGATTTAAAATCAGAAAGAGCTGACAGAAGTTACCTCCCTTCATCCCCAGACACTCAGGCTGGGGTTTCAGCAACACATCCAACGCTGGCAGATGGCCCACACACCACTCCCCCCAAACACTTGTTCCCAACCAGGAATAAAGATTTGCAGAGTTCCAAATAAATCACATTTCATCTTCCCTGAGCACACCCCAGACCACCAGACCTGAGGGCTGGACAGGCCTCCTTCAGCAGCCAGCTGCACAGGGGTCCCACTGGCTGAAGAACAAGAATAATCTCAATAACCCAGCATGGCCCCGTGGCTGCTCCCACTCTGCTGGGCTCAATAAAAAGGTTTCCTTGAACAGGGTTGGGAAAGGGCAGGACCACAGAGCAGAGGGCTCACACCAACAGAGCTCTTTGAAAGCAACAAAAAGCACAATGTTTTCCCCAGTGGAGCAAAAAGAACCCAGAAATATTAATTAAAACACTGGTTCTTGCTGGTTTTTGTTGGGTTTGACTCAGCCTCTCAGAGCAGCTCCACTGCTCTTTACCATCTGTGTGTCCACACACATGGCACTCACAAATCCATATTTATGGACTTTTTGGGTCCTGCCCCACAGCCCAAGGTGATTCCTCTGCCTCCCCAACACCCAGGGCACAAAGAAGAAAAGGGGATTTTGGCCAGGCACAGCAATTCTGGCTCACTGCTCTTTGCTGCTTTTCAGATCATCAACTTCTGCCCAAAGAACAGACCAATTTCTGTATTTTTTTCATAATTCTCCTTGCACTGACGCTGTATAAATAAGACAGGTAATGTTCTAATATATCTAAAGTGACATCAATCTGGAAAAAAAACAATCTTTCTTCTTCACTAGCAATCAAATCACATTCTGAGCTGCAATAAACCTTTAGGGTAAATACCTGAAGACTGAAGGATGAGTTGAGTGTGTAAAATTTGGTTGAGTAATGAGTAAATAGGTGCATAAACTGCATATAAATGTTTGATGAATGAGCTGAAGTGGGGGAAAATGATGTAGAATAACGTAAGGGAGCTCAGCTTAAAGGGAAATATCTCCTTGATAGGGACATATTAGATTGTGAAATTAGATTATAATATCAGATTGTCTCTCAAAGGAAGAAAGAGAAACATTAGAGTTTAGATGACTTAAGATACAGTTGGAGAAAATACCCCAGAAGCTCAAACATGAAGGAAATATCTCAGGATTTGAGGCAAAGATCTGGAAAATAAATGGTGGCAGAGTCCTGTCTCTTTTTTCAGTTTTCCTGCCATGAAGACCAAGGGGATAATACGAACAGATGATACATCTATATTTAAAATGTATAATTTATATAATAATCTATAGATTCAAATTGTATAAATAACTGCAGAGGACAGGCTTCTCAAGCCAAGCTGATTGAGATTCCAAGTACACCAGACTTTGTTCTCCTCACAGGAACAAGAATATTTCAAGGCCAATTTGCATTTCATAGCCAGGGGCATCATTTGCAGGTGACTGAACAATCAATTAAAACAGCTCGAGTAGGTTTTTCTGTACATTTTCTTTTTTTTCCATAGAACGAGGTCATTGCTGCTCATTCACATGGTTTGGGGCATTTTAGACATTAATAACACCAAGTTCTCCTCAATATTTCTGGTGCTGTGTGTGGATTTACATTTTGTTTTCCCCAAGCTGGTGGAGGAATGAACCCAGCCCTGGGACATTGATTGGCCCGAGCAGGGTTATGGATCTGTGCTGCTGCAGCTGTTCTTAACTTTGCTAATTAACATTTATAAATTCAGTGCAGACCAGAAAGCCTTCCCAAAAAGCAGTGGTGACTCCATAGCCTTGGCTTTGGATAAAGTAAAAATCAGGTCTTGGAGGGTGGGAAAAAACCAGAGTGGTTTGACCAGAAAGAGCAGGGATGTCCTGGAAATATCCAAGGCCAGGTTGGATGGGGCTTGGAGCACCCTGGGATAGTGGAAGGTGTCCCTGCCCGTGGAAGGAGTGGAATGGGATGGGTTTTAATATTCCCTTCCAACTCAACCCATTCCATGATCCTGAGGCAGCAGAACGGAAGGGATTTGGAAATGTGAATGGATTTTGGGATAAGCCTGTTAACCTTGCACTGGTTCAAGAGCAATCAGCTCTCAGTGCCATGTTCTTTATACAATTTTTTATGATTTCTCTCAGTTTTGTGTATTGATCAAGTCCAGCCTCATTCCAGGAATATTGTCAGCCTTCAGAATTTGGTAATGCAGATGCTCTGCTTTATTGATTTGAATTTAATAATTAAAGCCTTGTCCCTGCATGTACAAAATACAAACATTTAATGCCTCATGATTTAATTATGTCATCTACTGCTCCAGGAAAGCAATCAAGGCAATCATTTGCCACTCAGATATGTAAGGACATGTCTAAAACTACTCTTTTACAGTTCATGAGGGAAAAAAAAAAGCTGGGATTGAGAACATTTTTGCAAATCAAACATCTCAGTTAAAAATGTCATTCTGTATCAACTGATACATTTTATTCTGGATCTGACAAGTTTAAGTAAGATTTGTATGTCTGTTGAGTCATGTTTGAAACCCAAATCAATTTGGAAGCAGCAAAAAAATCCAATTGCTGTCCTTTGCAGAATGTCAGAGTATCACCCTTCTGCAGCCGTGCTGCCAAAAGAAATAAGGGAGAAAAGGTAAAGAAATGGAAATTGCCAGTGGTCCATAGATTTTTTTTTTTACATGACAGGATAAGTGGTAATGGCTTAGAACCAAAAGAGAGCAGAGTTAGATGGAATATTGGAAAGAAATTGTTCCCTGTGAGGGTGGGGAGGGACTGGCACGAGCTGCTCATCCCTGGAAGTGTCCAAGGCCAGGCTGGACAGGGCTTGGAGAACCCTGGGAGAGTGGGAGGTGTCCCTGCCATGGCAGGGGGTGGTTATTTATTCAGATTATGGGGGGGTTCCTGCTTAAAATGTGTAATTTTTAAAATTTCTGCAGCTTCTACATTTGCAGCCTCATGAACCTCAACTGAGCATACAGGTGAAGGAGGAAAACAGAGCATGAAAAGGGGAAAAAAATCCCTGAAACTATCTAAAATTTGAGTAAATTTAAACAAGGGATGAAAACCTGAATGCATTTCACAGCCTCTGGTCACCAGAATGTGAACGAGTTCACCAGAAACATGAAACCTGGGGAAACAAATCCTGGCAGAGGGTTGGAATGAGACCTTTAACAGCCCTTCCAAGCCAAACCATTCCATGATTTGAATTTCTAAATAAAACCAGTGATTGTTTGGTGCTTTTCTCCAGATCTAGAAAGATTCCAAATGCTGCTGCTTCCCTGTGCCCCCTCATGCTCCCAGCTCCAAGAAAGCCTCACCTCTCCACATTTCCTGTGCCCAAGGCACCAGGTGGAGCTCCACAAAGTGACCCAAAGGTGTCCCAGGCAGCTCCACCTCAGTCTTTGCTGGAAGAGGATGGAAGGAGGAAATCTTTGGAGGTGAAGTTGCTCTAATTAATTTTCTCTGTGTGCACTTTACTCACACAGCCAATTTGTCATTGGAGGGGATAATTTACTCTCCTCTCCACAGAGTTCTGAGCAGCCAAGTAAAAGACTGGGGCTGTTGCAGAGAGCACAGTCCTGATGAGAAGGCAGAAAAATCAGTGCTACTGCAAACCCTCCCCTCACTCCCAGCCCTTTCTTCCAGCTGGGCTCAAAAAGAACTTTCCATCAAAGCCAGCAGAAAACTACATACAATTTGAAACCTTGATCTGACCTCTTGTTTCCAAAGGGTTGTGGCTTAAACCTCTGGGTCCTTCCAGCTTCCTTTGTTCCCGTTAGAAGTTCCCTTTCAGGCGGCCTCCGCCGCTCCGGCCGGGCTCTCGCGCCAGCTCCCTCCTGCTCTGCTGGGACACCAGCGGCTCCCTGACCTTCCCTTCAAACAGAAACAGACAAAAGGCAAAGGATGAAACCAACTCAAGCAAGAGAAAGAGCTGGAGCAGACACTGAACATCCCGGAGTTCCAGCAAAATTCCCTCGCTCGAAGCATTTTAACCCTCTCTCCGCAGCAGGTTTTGTCCTTGCTGTGCCTTGGAATAGATTTCCCATCCTCAGGTGGATAAATCCAGGCAAAATCATCCTGGAACAAAGAGAAAAGCAACCAAAATCCCACGTTGGGGGCTGTTGAGAGCAGCTTTGCAAAGTTTGGGTCTCGAAATAAGGAGGGGAGTGACCTTGGAAAGGAAGATTGTTGTGGAAAAAAAAGATCAGGAGGAGCATTTTCTGCTCCTGGAGGAGCATCTGTTCTGCTTTATTGCATCAGCCAGATGACAAATTTTTGAGCTGTTCTTTAAAAGACAGAGATTGGGGAAAAAAGAAAGAAAAAGACAAAATATAAATATCAACTATGATATTAAAATGGAGATCATTTTTACCATAGAAGCATCTCAGAAAATGTAGGGAAAAGAAAAGTGTTATGAGTAAAACTCTTAATAATAATCTTTAAGCACAATAAAAGGGTTAGTGAGCCGTTGTGGGGATACAGACATTGGAGTGTCTCCTGAAATGAATCCATTTTAAGAGATTCTGGAGGTGTTTAGAAATCACATTTTGCATCTCCCTCCTTGATAATGTTCGAATCTGAGCACAATAACCCAGCTCCCAGCGCTGTGTTCTCCCTGCTGCTGCCTTTTCATTTTACAGCCCCAGTTAAGCACCATTTCTTGGAGCTGAATGGAGTTTGATGTCTCCTCTGCAGAGATTATTTTCACAGTAATAATCCAAGTTTTTCATTTGCAACACCAGCCCATTGCTGATGAGGGACTATAAGCAAAAAAAAATAATAACATGTGTGAGGGGGCATTTTAGTTTTCAATCTATTTGTTTGCTTTTAATTTCTCAGCCATTTGTCAGGAGATGGCTGAGGGGGAGCAGGTTTGTCCTGTCGTGTAAGGGGTTTGAATGGGGTTACTTTGAGCTCTGCAATTTTCTTCCCATCCCTTGAATCACCACAGCAATAATTTGGTATCTCGAGTCGTTCTGCTTTATTTTTACCTCATGACTGCAACTGGAGGCACTACACAGCAAGTTTGGGTTGAATGCTGCAGAAGAACAATCATTGGAGCCCCAAGAAGGGTGAAAGGTCCTTTAAAACTAACAGGAGTCTTGTTTTGAGCTAATATTTAGGACTTAAAACTAAGTCTTGTCATTTTAGGGTTTTTATTGAAAAGTAAGAGACCATTCAGAGCAAAAACGAGCTCGAGATCAACCAAAGAAATTTATCAGAAAGAGTTTTTGAGGTTGTGAGCGTGTAAATATTCAGGGAAAGTTTTCCAACCTCCTTGAAAGCTGACCTTGGAAATTCCACGGAGCCATCTGCTCCTGGAATCTTCATCATCTCTGGGATCAGGGAATATGAATTTCCTTAGGGCTGGATCCCTTGGGGAGGCAGAGCTGGGGAAGCATGACCAACAATTTCCCAGCCTGGAAATCTCTGGAGTTATCAGCACAGATAGCAAGGGGAGGCTTTATGATGTGCAGGGCAGAGCTGATTAGAAAACTCACTTTAAGTGGATGCTAAAACAGGGAGAAAGGGAGCTTGGCTGGCACTCAAAATTTAAATAGAGCATAAAAAGCTGTTACTTTATTATTTCATGGGGAACTAAAGGAAAGTAATCAAGAATACTTGTATACAACTTATTGTAGTAAAAAAAAAAAAAGAGAGAGGGACTGTAATTCAGATTTTGGAACCCAGCAGCTTTATGAACTAAAGCAGCAATAAATCCAAAAATAACAAAATGAAATAGAATTTAGGAAGCTATTTAAGGACAATTTGAATTAAACAGTGTATTAGTGAGCATTTGAGTGAATCCATGTATTTTTATATTGCTCCAGCTCTTGGTTGGGTATAAACAGCAGGATAAAATAGGAAATTTAAACTCCTGGAAATCACAATTACAGCCTTTTATAATGACAATTTATATTTACAGTGTTCACTGCTCAAAGCTGAAGTAGTGGCAGCTCTGGCTCTTTGAAACCTGTTTACTACAAGACACATTTCCTGGAGGTTTGCACTCGGTCTGCCATAAACAGATCCCACATGGATGGCCCCAAGGCTTCATCAGGACAGAGTTTTCTCCAGGTACAGGGGGATATTTTACATCCCTGCTTCTGGTTAAATTCAAAGCAGAAATATTTTGTATAGGAGTGTCTCAGGATTATTTATGATTTCACAGAAGAGCAGAGAGCTGAAGAGGGGTTCAATGAAAGGTCCCTCCTGGAGGAATATCTGAGCTGGAATCTCAAGGTCCTCCCTGGACTTGCTGGCCTTTAATCCCCACAAACAGGTGGATGAGAAAATCTCCATGGAAATGGGGGCCTGATGTCACATGAGAGAGAGAGCGGGGGAGGAGTGCAGAGAAGGACAAAGCAGAGGGAGAGGGAATTTCAATGAGCTCAGAACACGGTGTCAGCAACACCAGGACTCTGAGCTCTCCAAAGAAACAGATCATAGAATCACAAAATTAAATTAAATCTATGTTGGAAAAGACCTCTAAGATCAAGTCCAACCTCTGACTGATCCTCACCCTGCCATAAACCAGATGGCAAAGTTGCACTCACTTGAACATTTCCAGGGATGGGGACTCCACCTCTCCCCTGTTCCAAAGCTTAACCACTCTTCCAGTGCAAAAAACCTTCCAAATATCCTGCCTGAGCTTCCCTGGCACAGCTTGAGGCCATTTCCCATTGTCCAGACACTGATTTACTGGGACAGGAGGCTGAGCCCTTCCTCACCACAACCTCCTTTCAGGGAGATCACTGGAGAAACTTTATAGAAAATAATATTTTTTTTTAATTAGCGAAAAATGTTACGAAGTTTACCTTAAGCATCAAGGTTTTCTCTTCCACGAGAATAAAAAGGTTTATCAGAGCTGTTATTGAGCTAAAATTGCAAAATACCTCCAAGTAAAAGCTGTGTCACCACGTCAGAGGTGAACTGGAACAGGAGAGGTTGACCAACCACACAAACCTTATAAAAGCAGCACCTCAAAAGCAAGGAGGGCGTCACCAGTGCACTGATTCATTCCCAGTTTAACTGGAAAGCTTTCCAGAGATAAACACGTAGTTGGAGAGGGCGCGACTGGGATGTCTCACACCTCTGGCAGCGATTTCAATCGGAGGGGAGGCGTGAGACATCAAAGCAAACTCTCTCTGATGGTGGTGGTGGCAGTCCACGCCTCGTTTGACATCTGTAATTAGTGCCTGCAGGTGCCAGGGAGTGAGGACTCCTGGCTGCAGCCTTTGTAAGACACAACAAAGCTCTGCAGAGATGCCTCTATTTCGCCTTGATGTGCTCCCGGTTTTAAAGCAAACACGAGTGTTAAACACAGCGCTGTGACTAGACCGGGAAAGGGAGAGGCCAGCAGGGCTAACAGTGGAACCAAAGGACTGGAAAAGAGACTGAGAAATTTCTTTTGTGCTTTGATTTCTTCCCCCACCCTCTCTCAGTGCTTATTAACCTGTTCCTGCCTCCCAGAGCAGCCACATGTCCACAGTTCTGGTGGCTTCCCATATCCATCATCGTGTTTAAAATCTTCCCTGGTGATCTGGATGCGGGGATGGGTCCACCAGCAGGAAATTTGCAGGTGGCACCAAGCTGGGAGCATGTGCTGAGCTGTTGGAGGGTAGGAGGGCTCTGCAGAGGGACCTGGGCAGGCTGGAGGGGTGGGCTGAGTCCAAAACCAGGAGGTTTAACAAGTCCAAGTGCTGAGTTCTGTACTTTGGCCACAACAAGACCTGCAGGGCTACAGGCTGGGGACAGAGTGGCTGGACTGTGGCCAGGCAGGAAGGGACCTGGAGGGACTGATGGACAGCAGCTGGACAGGAGCCAGCAGTGTGCCCAGGTGGCCAAGGAGGCCAATGGCTCCTGCCTGGATCACGAATGGTGTGGCCAGCAGGGCAGGGCAGGGATTGTTCCCTGCTGAGGCCACACCTCGAGTGCTGTGTCCAGTTCTGGACCCCCAATTTAGGAAGGACCTTGAGGGGCTGGAGCGTGTCCAGAGGAGGGACAGGGCTGGGGAAGGGCCTGGAACACAAACCCTGTGAGGAAGGGCTGGGGGAGCTGGGGGTGCTCAGCCTGGAGAGGAGGAGGAGGCTCAGGGGGACCTTGTCACTCTCCACAGGTCCCTGGAGGGCGATGGACCCGGGTGGGGTCGGGCTCTGCTCCCACAGAGGGAACGGGAGGACACAGCCTCAGCTGGGCCAGGGGAAGCTCAGGTTGGGTGATCCAAGGAAATTCTTCCCTGAAGGAGTGATGGGGCCCTGGAATCTGCCCGGGGAGGTGGGGGAGTCACCGTCCCTGCAGGGGTTTAACAAAGCCTGGGCACTCAGTGCCAGGTTTGGCTGATGAGGAGGAGTCAGGTTGGGTCACAGGTTGGACCAGATGATCTCAGAGCTCCTTTCCATCCTGGTTCATTCTGTGATTCTGAGATCATCTGCCTGAGGCAGCTCTGCTCCTTCCCAAAGGCTCGTGGCCAGGGGCCTTTCCCACAGCTCCCTTTTCCAGCAGGGTCAGTGTTGATCCCTCTCAGCCTGGTCAGGAACTTTGTGGGTTTGACAGCTGCCAGCCCCCTGAGTGACACTGAAAGGAGCAAGCAGAATTGCCCAAAACGCTTCTCCACTTCTGGTTTTTAAATCACATCATGGAATTTGCTGAAACTACAGTGACAGCAAATGTTTGCCACACACAACCAAAAATAAGAACCCTACAAAACCCACAGAGACACCAAGAGTTGTCAGATGAATTTCTCTCCCTCAGCCACACCCTGTCTTAGAGCAATTCAAGGGCCACCAGGAGCCTCAGCCTGCTCTTTTCTCCAGCAGTCTTTATGTTTCATACCCAGATTTATCTTACTTGATGTAAAAATGTTCATGAAGCTTCCTCAATTTGTTATTCTCCCAGAAAGATTCTCCCCTGTAAGTATTAAAGGTGTGTCATTCTCTACTTTCAGCTGCAAGAAAATAGAAATGGGAGGGGGAAAATAAATGAAATGAGGACAACAAAAATTTAGGCTGAATAACAGGAGAAACTTCTATTTCCTATCAGACAGAAACAATAAACTTTGAAATAACAAATTGGTCAAAACACCAGAAATAAACTACAGAGAACAACTCCTGCCCTGGTAGGAGATGAACTTGTAGCAGAGTAGCTTTTTATCCATCTCCAACTTTAGATTGCACCAATAGAAGGAGAAGAGGGTATGGATATCAAAGGAAATTGCTTTAGGGAATTCAGGCTCACTATTGGCTCTGTGTCCTCAGGGATGTGGTTATGAAATGAAAAACACCTCCTCAAGCTGCCCACAATAGCAAAATGAAAGAGAAATTCCTAATTGGGAGGTAAAGATGGTGAGAAACGGGGAGACAACAACAGAAGGAAGTCAGATTTTCCCAGCTACAAACAGCTCTGGTGTGACTGGGCCAGCAGGAATTTAGGACAAGCAAATAATTTTTGTTTAAGGATTAATTGCCACCTTTCAGTAGCACAGGGCTCCCATCAGTGAGAGAGATTTCTTGAAAGGCATTTTAACCCTTCAACAGAAATGGATAAACGGATAAATGTGGCAGTACAGTGGCACTTTGAGAAGATCCTTCTCTTTTAAGAAGCCTCTATTCCCTTTCTGAACCCCATCACAAGGGTTGTCATTAGAATATAGGGATATTTCTCATGTACAGAAAATCAAAACAAGGAGATTTCTGAGAGCTTACCTGGGGGGAAAAAATAGGGAGCTCAGTTTTCTGGAGGGGGAAAGCAGTGTTAAAGTGCATCCTAAAATATGCTGGTGTTGGGAGAAAGGCAGGAAATCACTGAGGAGATGTTCTGAACATCTTTGGGGTGCTCTGTTTTTCCTGTCTCTCTCAGGGTTGTACCTTGTACCCCCTGGGGACAGATCTTTGTCAGGGATGACATGAATTTTCCCAGATTTCCAATAAAGTCTCACAGCACCGTCACTTTTACAAAAGTCAGGCCTCCTTGCAGAGCTATGTCAGCATATTTTTCCATGTCTGTGTTCCTGAGGAAACAGATCCTGAGGTGGCAGAACAGCAGGAACAACCTTTCCTGCAGAATGGAAAACCAAGAAAAATATTGCTTTTGCTCATAATCCCCCGTTTTTAAGAAACAACCTCCCATAGAGTGGTGCAGACAACAGGAGCTTCAAACATCATTTCCCAAAGCCGGAAACCTCAAAGTTAGAGAACTCACCAGAGAGGAAATCCATTTTTAGCACTTTGCAGACAGATCATCTCATTTAGAATATCCCCTTCTGAAACATCGCTGGGATTTCTCCTAAGACGTGAAGTCACTTGTGCATCCAGGGAATTTCACATCAGTAAAACAAGTCTTGCCTCTCCTGCAACTTTTATGACTACAACCATCTCCTTTCCACCTTCTTCTTCATTCCTTTCTGCTCCTCCAGTGACTTCAGCTCAGCAATCACTTAAGGAAAAAGGAAAAAATGAAGATTAGTGAGGTCTGAGTTCTACAAACTGCTCCTCCTCCTCCCTGCTCCCCCAATATTCCTGCTACTGGGATCTCCACTCCTCAGAATATTCTGGGATGAAATCTAAGGGTGGATTGTGTCAACTTCCCAGATTTCTAACAAAAAAGGGCAGGGTTAGGTGGGATACTGGGAAGGAATTCCTCCCTGAGAGGGTGGGGAGGCCCTGGCACAGGGTGCCCAGAGAAGCTGTGGCTGCCCCTGGATCCCTGGAAGTGTCCAAGGCCAGGCTGGATGGGGTTGGAGCAGCCTGGGATGGTGGAAGTTGTCCCTGACCATGGCAGGGGTGGCACTGGGTGGTTTTAAGGTCCCTCCAACCCAAACCATTCCCTGACTTTGCTGAGACCCTGCTGGGGTCGATCCCAAACCAGATCCCATCTTCCACTTCCCATTTAATCACCTCAGTTCCCTTTCCTCACACGTTGCTCCCTGCTGGAAGGAAAGAGAGGATGAAAGGCACAGAACTGATGTGTGGTTTGGGATCTCCTGCTCCAGGAGCACCAACCCACCCCACACCCCCACCCGAGCAGGGGTCACCTCACAAGGACAGCAGAGCTGCTGAGAGCCGCACTCTTCAGCTGATTTATTGAATTTCACACCCCCTTATGCAGATCAGAATCAATTTTTAAGCTCAGAATTCAATACCTCCCAACACTAAATTTCCTGTTTTCCAAGCCCACAAGGATCAAATCTGCAGCTCAAATTCCAGGTGCTCATTCTGTGACCCAGTTTTATGAGTTTTACATATCCCCAGATTGAACCAAAGGCTGAAACCTGATGACTTTTTCCATCCTGTTCCCTGTGAAGCTGAACTTTTCCATTAACATAATCCCGAATGGAAATCCCATATTTTAAGGTGATATACATTTATATAAATAGGGAAATATTAAAAGCAAATTTGTTCAGCGAGTTAAAATCCTGCTCTTAGCAGCCAGAGGTAATCAGTTTGTCATTCCACAAAAAGCCAATGTGCCTGGAATGAAGCAGCTATTCAATTCCTTGCTTTTCCCATCTAAAAAGCCATTCTGGAATCATGCATGAAGGCTCCTGGTACAAGTGATGGGATTCTTCCAAGCATTACACGACATTTCAAGAAGAATTAAACTCTTACCCTCCCATTTTTAGTTCTTACATGTTTCTTCAAAATCCTGATTTAAAGTGAAGCACTGAACAACAGGGTCCTAACAAAGAAAGTTTTAAAAAACAGGTGATGAAAAACCCAGAGTATGAGGCATAAACCACTAAAACTGTGAAATATTGATTATCTTTTAAAAATATGGAGCAATGAGGCAGTAATTCACAATTAAATACCACATTTAGCATGCTGGGTGTTCAGAATACAACTCAATAATATAATGCATTAATAACTCAATAATATAATATCCAATATTCCAGGGAAATTAATGTTAATAGTTAGCCTGTTTATTAATGGCTAAAAATGAAGCTGCTATAAATTTGCACCAGGGTAGTCAGAAATGATGCATTACTCTTATTATTTCCTATTTAAAAATACATTTTTTTGTGCATTGTACCTGAAGTTCCCGGAGGTACCGTTTTGTCCTCAAAGGTATGGATAGAAATTTCTGGAAAAAAAAGGAAACTAAACAAATAACCCAGGAAAGCCACCAATCTTTGCTGTGTTCTGTATTCACACTCTGCTCTGATTTGTTTTGGGAGTAATTTCCAGAGCTGTTCGTCATTTCCATGTGAACCAATTATTCAAAATAATTCTGTTTGCTTCTGTTTCTGCTCCCACCTCCCAAAGCCTCACTGAGCCCAAACTGGGGATGAAATTTCCAAAAGGCCCTTTGGAAAACGTTTTATTGAAGGGTTTAAATCTCTGTTCCTGTTTTATATCCTCACCACTGTCAAAAAGAGATTTTACTTGTGGCTGGAATTTGTCCAGGGCCGTTTTACATCATGGCATGGGAATTATTAAGTTTGGAAAAGCTCTTTAAGATCATGGAGTCAACCACCCCTAACCCACGTCCCCAATTCCACATCTCCATGGCTTTTAAATCCCTCCAGGGATGGGGAATTCCTTCCAATGCAGGAATTTTTTCCTGAATTTCAATCTAAACCACGTGGGAATCCTTGTTTGCACAGCTTGTGGCAGCTGTGATATTTGTGGAGTTTGGTGTGGAATCTGTGTTTTGGTCTGAGAGGAGCAACTGTTGAGTTTTGCAGTCATTCCCCAGCCCTGTTTGTTCTCCATGTGGATGTTTCACATCCCGTTTCCTGCAGCTCTCCCTGCCCACTCCCATCCCGCTGCAAACACATTGACTCACTCATCCCAGCCGTGGAGAGAAATCCTATAAAAATCCTACAGATGTAAAGGCTGCAACTAGGAGAAAATTCACACCCAAAAGACTTTTCCGACCATGGAGTAAAAATTATTGGAAAAGTACAATTACATTCTCATTAATACTGGAATTATTCCCCAGGCAAACAAGGTGTTCCTAGTGTAGTTTTTGTCTGTTGGAGAGTAAGGGATATTTTGGGGATGCAGAGAGGGATAATTTGGATTCAGTTTTTCTACACCTGATCTTTTCATCTCTGCCATATTATGGACTTCTCATAATTTTCCCCCTAAATTTTGGAGATTAATTGTCCCCTTAAATTTTCCCCTAATTTTTCCCCTAAATTCTCTTCTAATCTTTCCCCTAAAATTTGGAGATGAATTGTCCTCTTAAACTCCTGAAAGGTGCAGTGGGAATTAAAGCACAAGTGCAGAAATGAAGGAAATATTCTATTGCACCAGCAAGGGATCCACTGCAAATTTCAAAATATTCTTTGTTTGTGTCTATTTAATAAATGGGAATTTCAGGAAAATCTCCTGTTTGAACCAAGCAGGGTGATCACTTTTCCTCTCATTCCTTGTCTGCATCAGATTAGAGACTGCCACAAACAATTTTGGATAGAAAAAATTGTTTTAATTTTATCCCCTGAGCATTTTGGAATGGAAAAGATCCAAGTGCTCATTCCCAGAGTTATCCCTGCCTTGAGTTTGCTCCAGATCACCTCGTGCCCTTCAGCTGAGACAGGTGAAAATCAGGCCCAAGGCTGCCCTGACACGTTTTTACCAGCTCCTGGGAATTAAAACCTTTCCTATTGCATCCTTGGTTTACATTTTGTGCAGCAGGAAATTTATTCCTTCAACTTCAGGAACTGAAATGGAACCTGAAAGCAGCATTTTTTTGGCCTTTAGACTGATTCTTTCCATCAAAACATAAAAACCACGGGCTGGAGGTAACAAGGGAAATAGCAGAATCACCAAAATAAGAGGTTTCCTACAATATGAGATTTTAGGTGCAAAATGCTCAAAGTGGAGCAAATCCTAAATTGAATTTAGTACAAAGACATTAAGTTCAATAAAAGCTGCCAATAATGCACTTTTTTCCATTATTATGTTGTGCCCCGAAATTACATGAAATGAATAAATACAAGGCTATCAAGAAATACAATTTAAAAGATAATATCAGCTGATAGGCTGGGTTATTTTGCTTGATCCAAAATGAAACTTGAAGAGCTGATTGTAAAGATAAACACAATTAATTATTTCAGCCACTAGGAATTAAACCCTTACCTTTGCTTTCCATCCAGGCTTCTTCCTGCTCCAATCCTCTCCCTTCTATTCATTTTTTTCCAGGTCAAGATGAAAGAGGTTTTCATGGATTTCCAGTCATTCCCAGAGCCAGGTGAATCCTCTTGTGGGACAGAGGCCTCGTGGTGCCAGAACAAAAAATATAAATATGGGGAAGTTTGGGATCCTGGCTGAGACAACACCTGCAGGGAAGAGAAAGCTTCCAAGGAATTTTTTTTAGGTGTATGTGGGGTCACAGCAACCTCAAAACATAAACCTACAAACAGAAAAGGAAAGCAAAGGGCCTCGTTTGATACATGGCAGCTCTTGCTCTGTCACAACGCGACAAATTCTCGCCTCTTTCTGACAAATGGCTCCACAGAGAGAAAAATAGATGCAATGACTGTCCTGGAAAGAAAAATTTATTTGTTTTAACACAAGTTTCTCAGAGTTCCAAGCCATTGGCCTCGCTCAGACCACAAGCACTGACCTACGAGCGACTCCCTCGCCGCAGCCGTGGCGCCTCGAGCTCCCGCCGTGGGTGCAGCAGCTTCACCTCCCTGCCACCTTTCAGCCCCTCAGGAAGGCCACGTCCACCCCTCCTTCACCAGCAAAGAGCTGCACTTGATATTTCTGCAAACACCTGGGCTGAAGCACCACATTGTCCACAGGTTTCTGCAGCAGAAATTCCGGTCTCCGTTCAAATCCCGCTTTCTCAGCCTCTGTTCAAACAAACCCCTCGGATATTCCACTGCAACAGCCTCGCCCTCCCCACTGCACCCCTCGTCTCCCTGCTGCACGGAGGGAGGCAGTTAGAATCCAATCTTTACATTTTTATTGCCACAAACACTTTCTCCTTTGCTGAGCGTGTCATTCCAGCGCTCCCAACTCCCTGCAGTTGGCAATATCCATGTTTTTCAATAAGGCCACGGCTCCTTTACAAATAACCAAGCACAGCTCCAAAGATAATGATGTTTTCCTCCTGCCACTTCTCACCTGGGGTGAAGGTGAGCATGTAAACCAGATATTTCGGGCAGAAAAGCAAGTTCCTAAATTCATGAACCAGCAAAAGCCTTTTCTGGGCATCTCAGGAGCTGGAAGAACATCCTGCATGATTTATAGCAGTAGGTACAGAACAACAAACAGAACATTAGACAAGAAAACAGGCTACTGCTCAATTAATATTGTTATTTATTAATACCTCTGCAAGATTCACAAGTGTTCCTCTATCTCAACACAATAACTCAAACTGCTCTGTATTTTCTTTTTTAATTCAGGCATGCATTAAAATTCAGTTTGGTTTGGGGAATCAAGGAGAGGAGAAGGCAAACAGATAAACAGGCATTTTTGGGGGTGTTTTGGGGCTAAGCAAGAGATCCACTGTGCACAGACCATGCCTGGTTCTCTCTGTAAGAATGGAGGAGAAATGCTGGCAAATGCTTGTTTATCCCTCCCTCACCTGCAAGTCACATCAAAGCATCAGCTGTTGGAAGCAGCTGATTCACGCAAGGAATGATCCCTGGAGTCCCTGAGCCCTGCTAAAACAGAGCAGATTTTTACATGGAAGTGTTCAGAGATCACCTTCCAGTCTTTTAAAGGATTGGGTGATCTCCTCCAGCGTGCCCTGGGATCAGGAGGGAAAGGATTAAAATGCTCTCAGTCCTCCCTTTCCCACAGAGAAAAGTAGGGAATCATTGTCAGACACAGAGAGTCCAACATGAGCCCTGGAGGCTCCAATTTGTGCTTGGCCAATGATTTTTTCCCCTCATTTTTGTTTTTCCATCTCTCGTTTAGGCCACTTGTAGGATTTAATTCTATTTTTTGGGGGGATATTTTAAAGAATGGAAGCAGTTTCCAAAAATAATATTAAATTGAATTTGGGATTTGAAGAGTTTATCATTTCGGGTCTTAATCATATGAGATTAAACTGTTGTATTTTAAATCACTGGAGATCACTAGGTGAGAAATAAGTTTGGAAGTTGAAAGTTCTGAGAAATTTAGTGGCCACCCTCTGTGTCCAGGAGAGTTTATGGATTTACAGGAGCTAAAGAAGATGTTGGCCTTGAATAATATTTTTTTTATGATTGTCATCATTTTCCAAGAGAATTATTGTTTAGGGGATGTCTTTTGAAGATATTTGTAATCAAAAATGGAGGTGGGCATGAAGGAAACCTGTGGAAATAACAAAAGATGAAAGTTAAAATAAATAATTAATATTATATATACTTCATAGGAAAAATAACTCCACCCTAGCAGCAGACATAACCCAATTAAGAGAGAAACTGAGTTTAAAGGAGTTTCTAAAGCAAAATAAAGGGTTTGATGTGATAAGCAGCTCTTACTTAATAAAAATCAGAGTCTTGCATGATGGAGGGAAGGCAAAGACTTTGCTGGTGGTGCCAGAGGACAGCCAGAGGTTGTCCTTGATTTCCTCCCCCATCCCCATTGCACCCCCAGGCAGAGCTCATCCATCCTGATCTCCTCTGGCAACTGAAGGGGCTCCTGAAAGGATTAATAAACCTTGATCTAATTCTCATGATGTGTTCTAATACTCACAAAGATCCAATTCCTGCCTGGAACATCAAACCCACTGAGGAGAAGTGACCTCAAAGTTGTGCAGACCAGGACATGGATATTTTTTTAATTCAGAAAATAATCCGAGAGACAAATATCAAAAGGGAGCCTTGATGGAAATGAGGGGAGGAATAATTTTTACCCATCAATTTAATACATTTCTGATTTTTTTTTTCCTGAATCCTAACTCTATTCAAAGTACTTTTATTCTGTTGGGGCTTCAGGACAGTTCCACCCACAGAAGACAAGAAATGCACCTTAATCTTCAAGAAACTCACAGCTACAGAGGAGATTACATTCTTTATTTTCTAGAACAATGTCTCAATTCCAGGAGAGATCCAGCCCTGCAGAGTCGAGCAAATATTCCAGAAATTCTGTCCCCTCCTCTCTGATTCCTGACTTTATACAAAAATGGGGCAGGGAACAGCTTGCCAATAATTAAACCACACCAAACTTTGAGGCTTTAAGTTCTGTTTTCCACCGTTCAGAGAAGATGAAGTGTTGCCTCACCTCCCTGGCTCCAGAGAAGGGATGATGAACTGAATCAAAACATCTTTTATCAGCCAGGTCCTGGCAGCTGCAACAACAAAGGTTATTTAGGAGCACCTGACAGTGACAAGGTGGAACGATAAAATTCAGCCTTTTTCCTGTCAGATGCATCACTTCGGCACGGACGGGATGGATGACTGACACATGGAAGGGTCAAAAGCTGCTTTTTATGCAGCTGAATGTTTGCTTTCACCCCTTAGGCTGCTGTCCCTCAGCCTGGTGATGTCCCAGGTATGAGTGACAAGCCCTGGGAGCCTCTGGCTCCATCCCTGCCGTGTTTGGAGGCTCACAGGAGTACGAACAAGCCGTATTTTCAAGAAGCGTCTCAAAGACGATGTGCGCGGAACTGTAAAATCCAGGGGAGAGGTTTATTCTCTCCTCTGGTTCTGCTGCCTTGTGCCTGACTGTATTTACAGCGATTCTCAAGAGTTTATGAAGCCAGAGAGCACAAAACCAAACAAATTGCATTCAGGGCATCAGTTTTCATCATTCCCAAGCCCCCCTGAAAGCCCAGACAGATTTGTTTCCAAGTTCAAGAGCATCACACTCTGCTAAAAATAACTCCCTGAGTTGATTTAGCTGGGAGGAGACACCACCAATGAAATTTCTTCCACAATTTTACATCCCTCCCGAAACACGGGATGCCTTTGAATGGAAACTCAGAGATTCAATGGAATAAATCAGATTAATCCCTTTGGAAAGGCAGCTCAAGGGCAAAGACTCTCTGATCTTTTTGTCGTGTATATCTTGGAGATTGGATGGGCAAGGGGCAGGTGGAAACTTGACCTGTCATTATTTCATTGTTTGTATTAAGTTTTCAGATCCTCTGAGGTGATAAAAGACTTGGATTTGCTTGGAAACCTCTGATTCCATCCCCACTCTCAGAGGCCTCCAGGTGGATTCATATTCCCAAGGGATCTGCTGGGGTACAGGACAATGCTACCCGAATTTCCAGGGGTTTAATGCATTGATTGAAAGTCCTTGGAACGTGGTTGGAAAGAAATAGGATGACAGGAGGCCAAGGAGAATATAATCAGTGGCAGAAGTTTTAGTGTCAATCCATTTCATTTATGTTATTCTCAAATTAGGTGATTCTGAAAAAAGAAACAAAGCCACCAACAGAAAACTCCACGTAACAATCAAGTTTTTATAACAGCTTCTCCCTTAGGAAAAATACCAGGGATGTGTAAAACGACACAAAATGTTCACCAAAATTAAAGAATATTCACTCAACCCAGTCAAAATTACAACAAAATGATCTGAACAAGAGCTGTCACTGAGAAACAAATCATACCCAGTGTATGAAATGTAGCTTTTCCTGATGCTGACAGATAAACTTTGGGGTTTGAAACACTTCTAGTCTACATTTATAAAGAGCACAGTGGCATTTTCCATATTGGCTTTACCAAGTCTCCAGAGAGGGTTCAGGATGAAGCACCAAATCTTGGAGGGGAGTCTGAAAAGAGGAGCTGAAGGCACTGTCAGATCTCAGCTTGCTGTGTCCCAGCAAAGCATTTTTCACTTCCAGTTTAAACCTGATTTCTTTCAAGGGCTGAGCTCAAACAGCCACGTTCAGCCCCGACCACTGCAAGGAATGGCTTTTGGAAAAGCCAATTTTTAAATGCAGTGTGAGAAATTACAGCTCTGAAAGAGCAGAAAATACCCAGCCATGAGTCAGGATTTATTGATTGTTGGGTCTGGAAATCACGGACGCAAAACCACACAGAACAATTGTCCACGAGAGCTGCTAGGGAGCCTTCAGAAATCAGGGAATCTCCTTTTCCATTATTGCCAGCTCACCAGAGGAGCAATCCCACCACAGGATCAATTCCCATCCCTGGATTAAAGAGCAGGAATAGCTGGAGCAACTCAAGAAACGTGAGCTCTTTGCTTTTTCTTCAAAATAAACATATTTTAAAAAAAAATTATAAATTGAGTAAGAAATGGCCATACCTGCTCATCTAGAGAAGCTTCTTCCAATGAGGATCTCTCCCAGATGTTCCTCAAGGTCGAGCTGGAGAGTTTAGATTAAATATCAGGACAAGTTCCTCCACTGCAGGGTTTGTCAGGCATTGGAGCAGGTGGAATCCTCATCCCTGGAATTGTTCAGGACGTGGCTCTGGGGGACAGGGTTTGGTGGGGACCAATGGCTGGGCTTGGGTTTGGAGCCCTTTTCCAAACTTTTATGAACTGCATTCCAAAAAAACCTAGTGAGGGTGGAAGTCACAGGTCAGGATGTCAAGGCAGCTCCTGGAAGAGATGGATGAGACCAGAAAATGAGGAAAAGGGAGCCCTTTCCTAACTGTTTGCAATCCCAAGAATATTTGTTGCTTCTAGAGTCAGGGGCTGGTTTTAGATCTGGGATTCCAAATCTTTTCCAACCTCAAACTGGGAAATTTCCCACTGCTGTAGCACATGGAATCTTCAGTCAATTCCACTTGATTCCTGAAACAGAGAACACAACAATTATGAGAAACTTCCTTTCCTCACACCACAGGCACCACTAAAATCACCTTTTTCAGTTGTTTCGGATTTCAATGGCTCCGCTCACGGATTCCCAACTCCTCCCATAATAATTGAGGTATTATTTCCTTTCTCTAATTTAAAGCCACTTAATCTTTTGTTTGTTTTTATCAAGCAGAACTAAAATAGGCAAAAATCCTTGTTTGGTTTTGTACCCAGCATTGTCAAATCATGTTTTCCTTTCCAAATCCATTAACTCTTTGTTAAACTTAATAATTCTGCAGGTTTAAACTTTGATTTTTCTACCATTTCATATAATTCCTATAGATCGAGCCAACAACTTTTCCTGTTCAGCCCAGAAAACCTGAATTAATTCATAAAATCTTCCTATTTCTGCCCCTGAATAATTTTATAAAATCTGCCTCTTTTTACTCCTAAATCTTGTAAAAATCTGCCTATTTTTGCCCCTGAATAATTTTATAAAATCTGCTTCTTTTTACTCCTAAATTTTACAAAACCTCCCTCTTTTTGCTCCTAAATATTATAAAATATGCTCTTTTTTTGCTCCTATTGTTTAGCACTTCCCCTTACTCATTAAAAGCCCATTTCTACTCAGTCACCCTGGAACAAAACTGGAGGCTGAGAAACCTTCAACGTGCAGAAAAATGATCCCAACTTGTTCTGTCTTTCAGCAGTTTTGGAATCAATAATGTTCTTTAAGCACCTCTGACACTTTGCAGTGCACAGATGAAAGCTTGGCTGAATACAACAAATAAATGAGGCAGAACAAAAAGAAAAACAGATTTTTCAAGTGTTCCAAACACGCTTTTGTTGCATAAAAACCGTTCAAAAAACTTGGATTTTGGTTTTTTTATAATCAACCCCAATGGAGATTTAAGGAGAGTTGAATCACATGTTAATATTTTCTGAGATTAATTTGAAATAAATGGCTTTTAATATGAAAAATATGAAATATTGTTTGTGGTGGTGATTTTCTTCTTTAATACCTTTCTTTGGAGGGGGGGTTATTTAGGTATTCCAATATTTAGGTGTTTCAATATTTAGGTATTTTTTAATTTTTCCTTCATTATGGTCAATAAAAAAGACATTAATTACCTGTCCAGGTCAAGGTTTAATTGATTTAAATGTGGCTCTACTCAGTTTTTTAGACTGACACCACATTCTTCATGAATATTCCATATTTTATCTGGAGTTGGCTTGAAAACTTGGAGCTGAAAATGAAGAATTGCAGGGAAAAGTTTTGTCCAAAGAATATAATCCTGATCTGGTGAATGGAGCAGATTCTCTGCTCAGAATTAATAATAATTAGAATAATTATAATAATGATGATATAATAAAATTTAAAATATGAAAAAACTACTAATAAAATAAAACTATAAAATTGATAATTTAAAAAATAACAGCATTGTGTCCAAACAAAACCCAGCAGCAATTTTTTTTACAGAGCTTGATTTGTGCCACTTACCAAATTATTCCCATTTTCCTTGGTCTCTTGTGGTACTTCCCAAGGGTGGAGCCTCAAAACCTGTAGGAAAAACTGGAACACTTTAAAAGTAGCCAAAATCTGACATTTAGGATGTAAAAATCCCTATAATTTATTCAGCCACAGAAAGTACCCATAAAATAAACATGAAATGGAGGAGAAGACAATTTTCCNTATTTTATTTATTTTATTTATTGAAGGCCTCCAATTTTTGGGGTGTAATGCCTGGGGGGGCATCATCTGCCCTTAATGTACCTGAAGAC
>VZRX01017112.1:0-61846 GCA_013398075.1 Notiomystis cincta | reverse complement strand
GCAGTGGTCCATGGGTCCCGGGGGATGATGCTCTGTGGGCAGTGCCCCCTGGATCCCAAGCAGTGGTCCATGGGTCCCGGGGGATGATGCTCTGTGGGCAGTGGTCCATGGGTCCCGGGGGATGGATGCTCCATGGGCAGTGGTCCATGGGTCCCGGGGGATGGATGCTCCATGGGCAGTGCCCCCTGGATCCCGAGCAGTGGTCCAGGGGTCCCGGGGGTTGATGCTCCATGGGCAGTGCCCCCTGGCTCCCGGGGGTTTGTCCACCCTCCGTGGGCACTGGGGGGTGCCCAGGTGTCCCGGGAGGGCTCCGTGCGGCGATGCCGCAGCGCTGGGCGAGTGCCCCCGCGGGACCCGAGCCCCCCGGGGTGCCTCCCTGCCTGCCGGGGTCCCGAGTGCCCCCGCAGCTCGGGGCCTTGGGCAGCAGGGCGTGCTGAGCCCCCCGGGGCAGTGCCAGCCCCCGCCCTGAGCGCGCCCCGTCCCCGCAGTCCCCGGCAGCACCACGGTGCTGGTGGAGCTGACGCCCGACATCCACATCTGCGGCATCTGCAAGCAGCAGTTCAACAACCTGGACGCCTTCGTGGGCCACAAGCAGAGCGGCTGCCAGCTCAGCAGTGCCACGGCCGGCGCCACCAGCACCGTCCAGTTCGTGTCCGAGGAGACCGTGCCGGCCACTCAGGCTCAGAGCACGAGCAGGACCATCGCCTCCGAGACACAAACCATCACAGGTACCAAACTGTCACAGGTATCAAACTGTCACAGGGACACAAACCGTCACAGGGACACAAACCATCACAGGTACCAAACTGTCACAGGGACACAAACCATCACAGGTACCCAACCAAACCATCACAGGTATCAAACCATCACAGGTACCAAACCATCACAGGTACCAAACCATCACAGGGACACAAACTGTCACAGGTACCAAACCATCACAGGAACACAAACCTTCACAGGTACCAAACCATGAGAGGAACACAAACTTTCACAGGTACCAAACCATCACAGGGGCACAGCGTTCACAGGGACAAAAAATGTTACAGGTACACAACTTTCACAGGTACCCAAACCATCATCACTGGGACACAAACCATCATTACAGGGACACAAACCATCATTACAGGGACACAAACCATCATTACAGGGACACAAACCTTCGCAAGTGCACAACCATCATCACAGGGGCACAACATTCACAGGGACCAAACCTTCACAGGTACCCAAATCATCATCACAGGGACACAAATCATCACAGGGACCAAACCCATCATAGGTACTCAACCTTCATAGGTACCCAACCATCACACGTACCCAATGTTCACAGGGACCCAAACCATCACAGGTTCCCAAACCATCACAGGGACACAAACCATCACAGGGACCAAACCTTCACAGATACCCAACCAGCACAGGTACCCAAACCATCATCACAGGGACCAAACCTTCACAGGTACCATTTGTCACCCACCAGGTGCCAGCACCACCCAGCCCTCTGCCCCTGTTGTCCCCATCACCCAGCTAAAATCACAGTTTTCACATCAGTCATGGCATAACCAAGGAAATTAAATGATGCTGTGCTGCCTTCATGGGTTTATTACAACAATAATTGCTTAATTTGCTAATTGAGATACAAGTTCTCTCAGAGAATTGCTCAAGTCTATTGTGTTGTGTAACCAGCTTGTGCAAATTCATTAAAATTGTCAATACTTATGAAAAATACTGAAATTATAATGCATTTTATTTTATTTTTTAAAGAGTGCTCTAGATGGAAAACAGACACAGAATTGCTGTCAGGCACCCATCCAGACCTTTTTACGTGAGAACACTGCATTCCCTAACATTGCTCCCACAACTAATTGGCAGGAAAAATATTACTCAAAATTTCTGCTTGTGTGAAGAGTCCAGTGAGGTCCCGATCCTGGAGACATTTAAATAAAATTAGGATTTTGTTCCGTGTGTGAAGGTTTGCCCTTCTATATATAGTTTTGTTTTATTTTGGTGTGGGACCTTACTAAACCCCAAATTATTTGACTCTAATTTGGATAGACAGATTAAGGCAGAGAATCTGGAAGAGCAGTGAAACAAACTGAATTCAGGGCTCACTTCCAGGAATTTTTTGTATTATAATCCCTCAACTCAGTGTGGGTTTTGGGTGAGTCATTTTTCTGCTTCATATTTACTCATCTTTAAAATGAAGACAGTTCTATCCATTTGCCCTTTTGGGGGATAGTGTTGTCTAATTGATTTAAAAGCTGTTACTTTGGCTGAGATATTTTCACCTGTTATTCTTGTGAGTAACAGCTAAAAACAGTAGAGCTGAAAGAGGCTGAACTTTTTTAACAATTACAAAAATAATTTGTGTGATGCCTTTTTTTGACAACATTTGCCATATAAATAATGATTTTTTTTTCTCATTTGGGCTATAACACAGCCAGATTTGAAAAACAAATATATCTTTATTTGGTATTTGGAAGAGAAAAACCTTTTTCCTTTCCTCCTCCCCCAGGTAAATAGAAACCCAGGAACAGGGAAAAAAAACCAGCATAGAGAATTCATGAAACTAGACAATAATTAGATTTTTTTTCTGATTAAATGGTCTCAAATTAAGTTTTTTGTGTGTTTAGTTTCTGCCCCAGAGTTTGTTTTTGAGCATGGCTACCAAACCTACCTGCCCAGCGAGAGCACAGAGCCTCCAGCTGCTGCTGTTGTCTCTACACCACCGAAAGCAAGGTCCAAGAAATCCTCCTCCTCACTGCCACTGAAGAAACTCAGCTGCCTGTACCCAGGTGAGATGGGGATTGCACCTTCTGCCCTCTCCTTTAACATGGAGAGCTCTCCTGTAGTGACACACAGGGGTTTGACACTGCAGCAGTTCTGGTGCTGATTTCACAGAATCCCAGAACCATTTGGGTGGAAAAGCCCTCCCAGACCATGGGGTCCAACCTGTGCCCAGTCCCCCCCTTGTCTCCCAGCCCAGAGCACTGAGTGAAAGGCTCATTCCAGATGCTGAGGGTTCATTCCTTGCTCCAGACCTGCAGCATTTTCACTCAGACACAGTTCCTGCGTAGGGAGCTGTTACCTGGGTTCACAGCTGCACTCAAAGTCTTATGTGGAATAAATTCATTCCTCCAGCATCATCTGAGTAGGTAAAGAGCATCTCAGATCCTAGGCTGAGATTCCAGAGGGCTCATTCCAAAGCTTACAGGAAAGGGTAGGAATGATTTCCCTCCAAGGGGAAGCATTAGAAAACTCAACTTCACAGGTGAGTGACCTCACTATTTTAAGTAGATGTGAGTAAACAAGATGAGGAATTAATTTCCTGTGAACACTGAATTTTAAAGAAAATGCTGTTGAAAATAAACATGCCCAGAATATGGTAATCTATTTTTATTATTTTGCTAGATTTTCCTGGAATTTAATGATCTTTACCTTCCTGCTTTCAGGGTGCCAGTTCAAGACTTCCTATGGTATGAAGGATTTGGAACGTCATCGGCGAACACACACAGGTTTGTGTTCCTATATTTTCTTTTGGGTCGCTTTCCTCCTTTCAGCTTTCTCACAAAAGCCATTTCCCTATGAAGTAATGTCTCTAGAAACAGGATGTGCATGTCTGTGCCTTCTGGTATTGTCCTGGCCCGTTGGGGACATGCCCTGCTCTAGGCAGCCCCAAGCACAGCTGTGACACTCCAGCACTGGGGTGTGGTTTGAGGCACAGCTGAACTCATGAGTGCACACCCTGAGCTCCTCAGGGAGCAGCGTGGTGGGAGTGCTTTGCTCTTTATTTTAAAGCAGTTCCATGATTTTAGCTCCCAATTTCGGGGTTGCAAAGAGAGAAGGCTCCAAAGGCTCTGCTGTTTGTTGCAGCTGCGCCTGCGGCCTGGTGTCCACAGGGCTGCTCCAGACCAGCCCCTTCCCAGCCTGTGCTCGTTTGCTCTGTCACCAGGCTGAGTGTGAGTGCTGAGTGTGAGCCTTGAGAGTGCCCTGTGTGTGAGCCCTGAGTGTGAGCCCTGAGTGTGCCCTGAGTGAGCGCTGAGTGTGCTCTGAGTGTGCCCTGAGTTTGCTCTGAGTGTGCCCTGANCTGAGTGACCCCCGAGTGTGCCCTGATTGTGAGCCCCGAGTGCCCCCCGAGTGCCCCCCGAGTGCCCCCCGAGCGCGAGCGCTGCTCTTGCAGGAGACAAGCCGCACAAGTGCGAGGTGTGCAGCAAGTGCTTCAGCCGCAAGGACAAGCTGAAGATGCACATGCGCTCGCACACGGGCGTGAAGCCCTACAAGTGCAAGCACTGCGAGTACGCGGCGGCCGACAGCAGCAGCCTCAACAAGCACCAGCGCATCCACTCCAACGAGCGCCCCTTCAAGTGCCAGATCTGCCCCTACGCCAGCCGCAACTCCAGCCAGCTCACCGTGCACCTGCGCTCGCACACAGGTGGGCTCGGGGCTACACCCACAGCTCTACGCCTTGGAGGGTCACAGAGGTGATTTTAGGTCGTGCACAGGTGTCCAGATGCCCCAAAGAGATGATCTGAGCTCCCAGTGAGTGCCCCTTCAAGCTCCAGATGTGCCCCTAATCCAGCTCACTGTGCACCTCCGCTCACACACAGGTGGGGCTGCCGCTCACAGCCACGGCTCTACACCTTGGAGGGTCATAGAGATGATTTTAGGTCATGCACAGGTGTCCAGATGCCCCAAAGAGATGATCTGAGCTCCCAGTGAGTGCCCCTTCAAGCTCCAGATGTGCCCCTAATCCAGCTCACTGTGCACCTCCACTCACACACAGGTGGGCTCGGTGCTCAGATCCACAGCTCTACACCTTGGAGGGTCATAGAGGTGATTTTAGGTCGTGCACAAGTGTCCAGATGCCCCAAAGGGACAACTGGAGTTCCCAAAAGCACCTCTTGTGAATTTCTTGGGCCTAGGATCTATTAGGGCAGTAGAGCTGCACTGACAACACCCAGAAGTAACCGGGTCTGAGTCCTGCCAGGCTTTGTTCTGAACTGGTTTGGAGCTCTCAGGTGTTCTCAGTCAGCAGAACTGCAGTGGGGCTGGTAACTCCCAGGCTGTGTGTTCAGACCCTGCATGGGCCTGTCACTCAGCGATCCCCTTCCAGCTCAGAATATTCTGTGATTCTGTGATCTAATTGATTGATTGATTGATTAGGAACATCCAGGCTCCCATCTAAGTGTCTCAAATCTTGTCTATTCTATTAGAAACACTGAAATTGCTTTATAACTGTAGTAGTTACATCAGTGCAAATCTTAGCTGCATAATTTAATCTTCCTTGCATCAGTAAAATACCAAGGAATTATCAATTTAAGTTACCCCTTATTTTGACCTTTTTTTGTGGTAGCTTCCCTGTGCAGACTGATGGACAGTAACAGGGTAGGGTGAGCAGCCAGAATTATATTCTGCTTGTAGAATTTTTTGCCCTGTGGATAGAAAGCCTCTAGGCTTCTAAGCTTTGTATCATTTTCTATTTGCATTATTTGCCTAAGTTTCATTTAAATCAGATTTCTCTCCTAGAGATTTTTCCTAGAAGAGATTTAATTTGGATACTGCTGTACCCCTGTCTTTGTACAGTTGTCTCTATATGCTGTTCTTCACCTTACCCAGGGCACTGGATTGGTTTCTGTGTTGTCTTTTATACATTTGATTAGTTCTGTGAATTTTTGCTGCAAGGTGGCTCTGGTTCAGTGATTACAAGATTAGCTTTGAACCTCTCCTGCCTCCGATTCTGGATCCAGGTATAAACAACAGCAGTTTGGATGTGTGCAAGATGGGATTTATTGGGAGCAGAGAAAGGAAATAAATCCCTTGTGCCCTGGGAGGGAGGGGAGGGTTAATCCAGTCTGTCTCTAGCAGAAAAGAATCTTTTCTACGTCCCAAATCTGCTGTGATGGAACAGGCAGGGCTGGCAGGATTTGTCCAGCTCCCCCCTTCCTGCTGCTGTATAGATGTGGGGGTCAGGCAGAGCAGGGGGGGCTGGCAGCAGTGTCCTGCTGCACTCTGGGTCCCATCAGGGCATTTCTGTGCACTTCTTACCTGGGCAGGTGAGCTCTGAGGGAACACCTGGGAGGGCTCATGGCTCTCTGGTACTTCCAGCAGAATTAGGTTTCTGTGCCATTCAATATTCCAGTAGTTGGGAAGGGACTTTGGGATAACCTTTCTTTTTGGCAGATCAGTCTGCTGCATCTTAAGCAATTGAATTATGCTAAAACTCAGTCTTTAGTTTTGTTGTTTCTTCTATTTCTCAAAAATTAATCTTTTTTTCATTTTTGTAAAAGGACTTTTTTTCATTTGCTGAAAGGAGGCACAAGAATTTCGAAAGTAATCATTTCATCCCTGTTAGGTTGCAAAGCTGTCATGCACACAACCAATTTAGGAGGAAAGTAAGACTGGTATGTAGAATTTATTGCTTACTGGAATTAAATTAGTAATCCTCTAGAAGGTGAGTGTAATCCCCATTGCTCGGAGTGAATCATCTAATTCAACAGAACTACTTGTTGAACTAGTTACTGAACATCAGCCTCCTGTTAATTTGAGTGAAACAACTCTTAAGATTTATAATCCTAGGGTGAGACACAAGTTTTTGTCTAAATTCTGGCAGTGTCAGTTAGGGATGGGCAGAAATTAAAGAAATAAACCAACAGAACCAGCATAGTTTGCCGTGTTCTTTTTCATGTATTGTGCTGCCCTGTTTATGAAAATTAAGTCATTGAAATATGAACTGTGCCTTCATCAGCAAAGCAGATAAAAATTCAGTAGCTGAGTGTGCAGTTGAGGCTGTAAAATAAACTAGATGAACAAACAGTGCATCTTCATTAATAAAGTCTGTTTAATATAGATAGTACACCATGTATCTCAATTATTAAACAGATACATGGATTAGCACAGTAGGCCACAACTTGATTTGAAAAATATGCAGCTAAACCTGTGACATATGTAGCTGGATAAGCAAATTATGCAAAATTATACAGCTCTCACAAACTCTATAAAATATTAACTTCTAAAATAAATCAGCCATTTGCAGTTTGATTATTAAAGAGGATAAATGCTTGTTGAACTAAAAACACTTTCTTTTTCCTCCTCTCACCAACAGTGTCTTAGGACCTAATAACACAATTTTTCCACTTGTTCAAAATAACACCTACCTAAAGACTTCATGCTCAGGTATTTTAGAGAACTACATATTTAAAGTAAAATTTTTAAAAGGGAACAGTTGTTTAGTTAGGCTGCTAAGTTTGCTTTGGATTATTTTTTAATGGCTTCAGAGCAGGCTCACAGGAATTGCTTGGGGATCAGCACAGTTCCACCTTAACGTGGTCAGGGATATTGTGACACCCTGCAAATAGAGAAAATGCTGGGTTTGGATCCCAGTGTGTCAGTCCAGGTGATAATCCCGTGGCATGGAATTCCTCTTGGTCTGGGAAGGTGTCGGGAGATGAGAACAAGGCAGCAGTTCGTGCCAGCAGCAGATCCTGGCGTCTCCTGGGTAACCTGTGGCCTCTCTCGGCAGGAGATGCCCCTTTCCAGTGCCAGATGTGCCCCGCTAAGTTCAAGATCAACTCGGACCTGAAGCGGCACCTGCGGGTGCACTCGGGGGAGAAGCCCTACAAGTGCGAGTTCTGCGAGGTGCGCTGCGCCATGAAGGGCAACCTGAAGTCCCACATGCGCATCAAGCACAGCATGGAGAACACCCTCAAGTGCCCCGAGTGCGAGTTCCAGTGCGGGAACAAGACCAGCCTGCGGCACCACATCCGCAGCCACCAGCCCGAGCAGCCCGTGAAGTGCTCCGAGTGCAGCTACTCGTGCTCCAGCAAGGCGGCCCTGAAGGTGCACGAGCGCATCCACTGCAAGGAGCGGCCCTTCAAGTGCGAGTTCTGCAGCTTCGACACCAAGCAGCGCAGCAACCTCACCACGCACGTCCGCAAGGCCCACGGCGACAAGGTCAGGGGCAAGAAGCACCCGGTGGACAAGAGGGAGGGAGAGAGGCCAAAGCAGGGCAGCTCCAGGCAGGTCGCCAAGCTGGATGCCAAGAAGGCCTTCAAGTGCGACCTGTGCGACGCGTCCTTCGTCCGGGAGGATTCTCTCCGGAGCCACAAGAAGCAGCACAGCCTGTACAACGGCTCCAAGAACAGCGAGCTGGCCGTGCTGCAGCTCCAGATGGATCCCAGCCGGCAGCCCAGCGCCCCCATCACCGTCAGCCACCTCCAGGTGCCGCTTCAGGCCGCTCAGGTGTCCCCGTACAACGAGGGCAGGGTCAAGATCATCGTGGGCCACCAGGTGCCTCAGGCCAACGGCATCGTGCAGGCGGCCTCGGTGAACGTGGTGCCGCCTGCGCTGCTGGGCGCGGGGCAGGAGGAGGTGCTGGGCAGCAGCCGCCTGCAGCTGCTGGGCCAGGTCAGCGTGCTGGCCNGGCCGAGGGCGGCGCCCTGCACCAGGCCCTGCTGCCCGCGGCCGGGCCCGGCCACGAGCCCGCCGCCAGCCAGGCCTTCATCGCCGGCTCCGGCATCAGCTGCTCCGACCTGGAGGGGCTCAACGCCCTCATCCAGGAGGGAGCCGCCGAGGTGACCGTGGTCAGCGACGGCGGGCAGAGCATCACCGTGTCCACGGCGGCCCCCCCGCCTCCCATCTTCTCGTCCTCCTCCCACGCAGAAGGCGCCAAGCAGAGCTACTCCATCATCCAGAGCGGGGCTCACACGGCCCTGCTGTGTCCCGCAGACTCCATCCCTGACTAGGCACAGCGGCTCGTCGGGACACAGCTCTCTCCTGGGGCCCTGCTGGGCGTGGCACAAATGCACAGGACACTCCTGGGTGCAGGAGCTCTCCTCCAGAGCCAAATACCTCCCACTTCCACGTTTTAGTTGTCTGCACACGGAAGCATCTTGTGTGTGAAAAGGAGTTTCTGTGCCTCTGTTGAAAGCCCGCTCCTTGGAACATCGAGGCCAGCGTTGCCAGTGTCCCCAGGCAGTGACATCCCCTGAGCATGGCTGAAAGCACAAATCCTCCCCTTGTGCTCAGTCACCTTCACAGCAGCCCTGCTCGATGCACACACGAAAGGACAATAATCTGAGCCACTCTGGAGTTTGTTAAGTGAAGTCTCTCTCAGTTCCGTGCTCTGTGTGCACTCACTGCTCCTGGCTGAGCTCTGAGAACCCCCAGTGCTGGCTCTGCTCCAGCCCAGGTGAACTTTGAGGGGCTGTTCCTCGGTGTCTGTAGAAATTTGTAGCACCTGGCACATGAAATGCTTGAGCAGAGACCAGGTGATTGTTTCTAGAAAGCAAAAGAATGTTGTCCCTCTCCCAGTAGGACCTGACTTCGTTAGCAACAACACAAATTACCTCTGGCATGGTGATGTCTGCCAGAGGTGCCTGTGAATTAAAGAGCAGAACAACTGGAAATATATTTTTTACAAACACTACTTAGCTTTTGTTTTTATTTTGATGCTGCCTTGGGAGTTGCACGGGTGGTTGAAGTGCATTACATTTTGGGTCTTCTTTGCAAGTTGAAGGGGAAAAAGGAAAAGATCAAATTTAATTTATAATTTTAAATTCTACTCCGAGGTCTGTCACTCCAGCAGAAATTCAGGTTGGCTCACAAGGAGATTGTAATTTATTATTATACAAGGAACTTTCCCAGGCTGTATTTTGAACGATGCAATTGCCGTGCAGAGGGACCACAAAGAAGAAGCAGTGAATTTTCCCGTAGTGGTGGAGGTGAGCTCTGCAGCAGACTCTCCTCAGCTCCCAGTGCTCCGTGTCATCCATAGGTGGTGCCAGAGGCCCAGGGAAGCTTTGGAGCGTGCTCTGGCTCCAGGATATTTCCTGTTTAACGCTTCCCTGTAAAAACATTTCAAATTTCTCTTTTAGGAAACATTACCAAAAGCTCAGCTGTAAAAATCTCGCTGTCACTTAAGAGAAAAAGCTGCAGATAAAAAGAAGTGTCCAAAGTTTTTTACAAGAAGCTGATCTGTGGCCAAAACTTAATCTCACAAATTGTGTTAAACTGGTAATATTTTGTTAATTTATTTATATATTCTGTTAATTAATTGTACCCTGTTCACAGTTCACGGGTGCAGAATTGTCAGGCACTACAAGAATGAGAAAACCCGTGGGATTTTGGCAAAGCTGCTGGTTTGAGCTGCAGTTTATCTGAGCTTGCCCTTGGCCAGGGCCAGGCTGTCACCCTCAGTGCAGGGTCACAGCTCTGTTATCTGTGCTGCAGCTGCTCTGAAAGCCTCGGGAACCTTCTCAAGTGGGGAAGGAGTAAATTTGTGTGTTGTGAAGACTCACCTTGGTTGTGGTCCTGTGAGGGCCTCAGATGAACAGGAAAGATAAGGAAATGGTGTGAATGAACAACTGAGCTCAGTGCTGCTGCTCAACGTCTGCCTGATTGCATCAGGTGAAATCGAGAGACTTCTCCTCCACCCTGAGAACGAAACCAGCTGAGAACCAAGGCTCACACCGGGGCAGTTTATTTGCAATCTTCTCCTCCAATATTCTGGCTTGCTTTCTGTGTATGACAGAAATGGTCTGTGTGTTTTGGAGCTGGCAGGAGCAGATTGTTTTAATCTCTGACGTTCACTCAGTACATTCTTCATGTTATCAGCAGCACTGTCCCAGGAGGGAGCCTGGTAATTCAGAACAAGTGTCTCTTGTGGAGCTCTCCTGCTTCTGAGCACATGGTAAATAAACCCTGTCCCTCCTCCCCAGAGCTCTGGAGAGAGCTGTCTCTTTCCAGGACAAAATACTGGGGTGGATTTTTGTTCCTGCTGCCTGGAATACTCCAAGCTCCCCTGGTAAGTGCTGGGCTCAGGAGCAGAGCTCAGTGATTCCAAGGTGGGAGCTGCTCACTCTGCACAGCCCTGGCTCCAGAGAGAAATGTAAATCTGGATATCCCAGCACAGCCCTGGCTCCCTCCAGAGGGAAATGTAAATCTGGATATCCCACCCAGCACAGCCCTGGCTCCAGAGGGAAATGTAAATCTGGATATCCCAGCACAGCCCTGGCTCCCAGAGGGAAATGTAAATCTGGATATCCAAACTTATACTGAATATACGTGGGGCTTCCAATTGAAAAATTGTGATCAAAATATTTCCCAATCCTTCTGGGAATGAACTGAGGTGTTCCTGCTGTCTTCTGACTGCACTGGAAAGCACCTTCTGTTGTGGGGTTTAAAATGTCAGAGGCATGCCAAGATATTTTTTCTCTACAATACAAAGAACTGGGGAAAGGCCTTTTTTTTATTTAGATACCTTTATTTTATTCAGTATTTCTAATTATTTCTTTGTGTTTGAAGTGAAAATATAGTCAGTCATCCTTTTTTGCACTGTGCTGCTCTGATGGCTGCAAAAATATCTTCTGTGTCCTCAATGGCAAGACCTCTATCCTATAATTTCAGGAATATTGATTGGCTGCTCTAATGGCTTTTTACATCTCCAGTTGGAAAATCTTTAGCCTTGTTATTTAAATTTTAAGAAGAGAAACCAATATTGTTAAGAGAAACTGATGTGTCCTGTCACTTACCCAATGACCTTTCATGAGGTGATAAAGGTTTCTATAGTGACCTGAGGAAATAATGTCTCAGGTATCAGCGTGAATTAAAAGTCTGTGGCAGGAAAAGCTTTCTTTTCTCTGTCTCTCAGGTATCCAGTTCTGCCTTTGTCTTTATTCCAGTTGCTAGCCATGGAGAGGACTCATAAAACATCCAGTATTTGGTTACATTTGGTCTTTAGAGGCTTCTCAATGTCCTAGGGAGGGAAAAAAGTCCTTGGCAAGGCAGAGGTGGATTTTTTACAAGCTGTGTCTGTGAGAGTGACACCCTCACATTCAGGGTGTGCTGCTGCAATGCCCCTGAATTCTGTAACCTCTGGGATCAGCCAATTTATTCCTCGAGCTTCAGGAGCTGTGTTTGCCTCTCTAAAACCAGGAATTATCATTTATTGCAGATTCAGCTTTCACAGAGGTGTTTGAGTTCCTCGATTCAGGCCTTGTGCAAACTTACCTTTAATTCTGAAAGTGAAAGCTCCTGGTTAGAGAGTGGCTGCACTTTGTAGGTAAAAGTTGAATGTGATCTGGGAAATAATTAACTGGGGGCTGCAGAGTGGCTTGAGGTGTTTTTATTTGGTGGTTGTGCTTCGGTTTGGTTTTGTTCTGAAGACACAAGGATGCATTTGTGCCTTCCTGTGCTGCTGGGTGAAACAACCTGTTACCAGTGGCCTTCACTTTATCCAGCAGCTGGGAGACACCTGAAAAAGGCTTGGAGAGACCTCCAGTGTTCCCAGAGTTTCCCATTGATGGCTTCCAGAACCAAGGAGAGCTGGTAGATCTTTGTGTTTGAGGCAAAGGCTGCCCTGGTCCTGCTGCTCTGAGCTCTCAGAAATTTCCTGTCACTCTGCTCTCCCTCTGGGCCAGCAGAGACAGAGCAGGGCCAGCCTGAGCCCTCACCTCCCTCTGCCTGGTGGCTGCACTGGCACCTCCTGAACGTCAGCCTGGAGGAAAATGCCCACCCCACACCTTTTCCTAGCACAGGTCACTGCTTCCTCCTCCCGAGGTGTGTCTGCACTCACTGCTACAGCCATCATCAATTATCCTATCAGGAATATCAGTTTAATATCAGTTATATCAGTGTTTGCACTGGGGTTGTGCTGCTGGAGTGGAGAAGGTGCCCTCAGAGGGATCTGGTGAGGGTGGGAATAACTTGGATACCTGAGTGATGAGTGAGATGCAAATACCAGAGAGATCCTGGAGATAGCCCCATCTCCTGATGGCCCAGAGGAAAATCTGAAAGAACAGGAATGCCTAAAGCTCAGCTGCATAATGCAGTGCAGTCATAATTAATAGATTAAAGTTCTTTGTGAAACATGCTTTTTTATTCTAAGACAGGGAAGGGACTGCACGTGGTGACACAGTTGGAACAAAACAGCCATGTTAGAGCTGTAAAGCTAAAGAGGTGATAAAAATGTACCTTGGGTTTAAATTTTTACGAGAGACTGATGTAAGACTTATTACCTTAAATAGCAGCACTTTTCCTCTCTGGATCATTCTGGTTCTCGAGGTACATAAAATTGCTGGGGGATTATTGAAAACTTGCCAATCCTTGCTGCTTAGTCCCTCCTAAAAAATCCAGGATTCATCATTGAATCACTTTGCCTTAACAATGTTAAATTTTGCTTTTGTTGTAAAATCATGGAGATCAGCCATTGATAGAACTTTAATTGGCTGGGGATGTTCATGATTTTTTTCCTTTAAAAAAAAAAAGCCTGCCAGCAAAATTGCTTTTTGGTGATGACTCTGCTTGAAAAGTGCTCTGCAGGGGCCCATTCCCAATTGATTATCTTTCACAGCTAATAGCTTCAAAGGCTATTTGGTGGACAGTCCAGTTTTACATTTAAATGTAAATCTCGATAGCCTTGACAGACTGATGATCAGGAAAAAAGGGAGATAAAACCAGTAAAATAAATGTACAGCTGGTATAACTTTCACCAGCTCCTCCAGGGGCAATTGGAGTGAAATTAAAATGGTTTGACAAAGCTCTTTGGAGGGGCTGGTGGGAAGTGGAAAGTTCCCTGAGAAGATGCAGCATTAATAAGTTGCTGAGGAGCCCTCAAAGTTCAGTGTGGTGTCAGTGGCTCCGTTTGTGCTGCCTTTGGGGTCAGCAGGAAGGTTCAGAGCTCTGGAGCTGCCTGGGCCAAGCCAGACCTTGGGGAAGCCCCAGCAGGGAGGGTGGCTCTGCTCTCCTGCCATGGGAGAGGAGCCGCAGCTCCCAGGACCAGGGGCTGCTGCTGGCAGGAGCTGAGCTGGCCCTGCTGCAGCCTGGCAGCTCATCAGACCCAGCACAGCACTCAGGCGGGTCTTACCCCGCCTGGAAATGGAATCCATCCCCCATATTCCGGGAGGAAAGGTGGGCAAGGAATTCCTGAGCTCCCAAACATCCCAACAGCTTGTGAGGAGGTGCCTTTTTTTCTCATTTTTAATCTTTGTTGCTGTGAAAACAGAGCACAGACACCCACTGCTCGTTTTGCTGTGTAGTCCTCAGCTCCAAACAAACCCAGAATTTCCCAGATTTCCAAAGGAAGGGGAAAAAAGGGACAGAAAGGGAGAATGTTCAGTGTAGAACCATTGAGAACGGGAGGTCACAGAAGGAATGTCTGTCTGAGGAAGACAGGAAGGTGTTCAGGGGCAGGAGGGACTGGCACTGGAAAACACCCCCTGCCCTCTACTCTCCTTTTCCTGTGGATTTCTGAACTCATCCACACAAGTCACAGAGAAGAGAAAGCTTCTGTTAAATTAAATTTAAATTCCACTCCAGTGGCACAACATTCCTGTGCAATGGGATAAAGGACATCTAAACCTATCATTTTCCTTTTTATGCTTCTTCATCTTTTCTTTTTCTTTATTTCTTTTGTTTCTTTGCTTTTGTTTTCAACTTCTGCAGCTCTACAAACCCTCTGCACCAAGTCCCAAATTTCCTAAGGAGTGCTGCACATTGATCATGGTAAACAGGGATCAAACCCTGGCAAAACCCACTTGCCTTTCAGGGCAGCACCATGAATTAACAGTGATGCCCTGTGAAATCTTATCCTCCTTCCAACACCAAATTAATAAACGTGGTGGGATGTGCTTGACAGAAATCAACACAGCCTCCCCCATTTCTTATTTATTCAGGATGCACAAAGCCAAGGAATCAGCAGGTCCAGAGACCCCAGGAGGCACCTGAAGGGTTGTGGGGCAGGGTTGTGGGCAAGGTTTGTGCCATGGCAGAGCTCAGGCTTTGGGGTGCTTTGGAGCCTGATGGGATGGGTAGGACTGGCAGCAGAGCAGGAGCATCCCAGGATTTTGGGGGAATTCCTGCAGGTGGACACAGGGATGAAAGCCCAGCTGGTTCTTTGCAGTTCCTGAGCCCCAGCTGCTGCAGAGCAGTGGCAGCAAAGCATTTAAATTGGAATTAATCCTCTTTTCCTCCCCGTGTAGGTAAGTCTTTAATAATAAATCCAGCTATCAATCCCCTGGCTATGAAAAGGGAGGATCCATAAAATCCATGGGCAGAAATACAAGTTTCTGTCTCTATTAAACTCTGAATAAATTATCCATGTGGCCACTGAGCTTTGTAGTGATCTTCCCATTGACTTCAGGTCAGATTCCTACATAAAATCTGCTTTGTGATATTAAACCAGAAAGGAACAGAAGAAAAAACTTCACTTGCTCTGTCACTTTTGGCAGTGCCCTGCTCTGGGTTCAGCTTTCACAGATTTATTCCAGAAGCCCATTCGTGCAGAACTGGTCAATTTGCATGTGCAAATTTCTGTTCTTTGCCCCATTTTCTGTTCATTGTGTGAGTTCAGGTTTTGCATAACTAGGAATACTTTGTATTTGGAGACAAACTGGGCCACACACACAATTCTTCTATTTACTACAACTAACAGCAAGTAGTAAGAAAAATAAATAAACAAATGTGTTCCCCATTAAGTCAATATTAATTCATGCAGAAAACTCACTTCATCAAAGGGTTTCCATTTTATGCCTCTCCATGTTATAAAGATGTTAATTTCTTTAAATCCCAAAGACTATAATTATTTTAGCTCATATTTAGACACAGAGACTGTACCATAAAATTAAGAACATTCCTCCCTTTCCTTCTGCATTGTTATAAGTGGAAAAAAAAAATTACAAAACAGAATTTCCTTGAAGGCAACTTCCCAAAAACTTAAATTTGTAAACATATCTAATTTAAATATTGACTGTAATTTACTGTATTCGTGCTGGGTGAAAACCTGGGTGTTGATTAATTTTCTGAGAGCTGTTTTGTGTGGAGGAGGACGCTATCACTGAGGCAATCAGAGCAGTTTGGGCTGTGGGGCTGTTTAGCATCCTGCTGATGAGTTATGCCATCAATACCAAACTGATTTCCAAGATAAACCCAAGTGAGGCATAACAAAGCCCAACTGATGGCCAACTGTGCTTATGTGATCATCTTACAGTGGTTACACAGCTTTTATCAGGGCCCTGGTGATGCATTTATTGTGGGCTTTGGAGAGAAAAGGATTCAATTCCAAAGGCATCCTGGTGTTATCAGCCAAATTCTTCGGCTCCTGCTCCTTAATCCAGTATCTCAGTTTGCACTGAATGAATCTAAGGAAAAATGGAAGCAGAAGTGATTTGTTAAAAAGCAAATAAATTTGGTTACAGTTCCAGAAGGAGGACGTGAGGCCCCTGGGTGAGCACATCACCTCCTATGGACAAACAGCTGCTAATCTTATCAATGCTGAGATGCCTCCGTGCTGCATTTAAAAGCAAGCTGCCTTTATTCCAGCTCCCACTCCATTGAAATCTGCTATAAATACCTACTTTATAACACTGACCCAATATATAAATTGCTCAGTTCAAAAGAAAAGCTTTTTTGGAGGAAGGGGGGAACGGAGTAAACGCAGTGTGTTGTAAAAGCTAAGTGGTTTTATTGGCACTTTAAAATACCCTTTTCTGCTGAACTCTATCAGCTCTGATTATATATAACAACAGTGGTTATGTATTAAAAATGTGTGTCAATAGTTCTGGTAGCACTGTGATTTGTCATTTGTGTGCCAGAGGCCCCAACAGGCTCGACTGACAAACCCTGGCCAGGGCTCCGAGGGATGGGGCAGGGGGATGTGTTGGGCTGGGAAATTGATGAGAGCAACAAATCTCAGTTGTTTAAATAAAAACTTCATGGAAATGCACTTGCACACCTCTCACAGAGCCCTTTGCTGGTGCCAGTGGAGAAGCTGAGGCTGCCACAGAGCAGCAGTTTATTGATAAATAATGAATTAAACCTCGAGTGAAGATTAAGGACAAGTTAATTCCTATTTACTCAGGACAGCTGCTCCGTGGTTTGATACCTGCCCTCGTGTCAGTGCTGGCAGAGCCTCAGCCATGGCAGGTAAAGGTGTATCTCACTAAAAGGCATTCAGCCCTGTGCTTTCCACTGGGCACCTGCTCAGAAGTGCCAGACATTTTTGTGTGTGAGTAGGGCTGGGATGGAGCCACTCAGCCCCCTCCCTCACCTAAACTCCTTAAACAATCAGCATAGGAAGCAAGCTGTGGCCAAACTGGTTCCACGGAGCACTCAGGCTTTGTAAAGGCTGGGTTTAAACCAGCAGTGGATATAAAACAGGGACTAAAGTTTCCCTGCACTGGGCATGAGCAGAGCTGTCCTCGGGCAGCAGGTGTGGAGCAGGTTTTGTTCAGGGAGGGCAACCTCTGCTTTTCAGCAGCTTGTTCTGCCTGCCTGTGAACTCACAGGCTGGGAAATGAAACATCCCCCAGGACAGCTCCCTCTTTGAATCCTCTCAGCTGTATCCTACATAAATTACGGTGTGCTGAGACTGGAGGAAGTAATTTAATGCTGGAATTCTCCAAAGGCTCTGACTGCTTGTTTTGCTGTGTTATGCATTACAGAAAAACAGGGATTTCTGGAGACCCCCCTCTTCCTCGTAGTCTGATTCCCACAGGAGGGAGATCAGTGAGGTTTTGTTGATAATTTCTTAGCACTCAGTACTTTGGTTTCTTTTCAGATCATGCTCAGCCCACAGGCTCACCCTGCTCCTCGTCCTGGGTGAGCTGCTTTGGCCAACAGGCTCCAGGTGGAGAACATTCCCCTTCCTCCTTCTCTTGGCTATTCCAGCTCCACCAAACTCATGTCCTCAGGTGCACCCTCGGGTCCCAGCCCCTTGCAGACCTGAGCAAACGTTGTGTAAGGAGCTGATGTTCCCTGCTTGGGTCCCCTCCTGGGGCAGGGGCAGGTGTGGTACCTGCAGGTGGTTTGTGCAGCATTTGGCTGCCCTGCTGCTGCTCTGATCCCTCTGCTCAGAGAAAATCATCTTCTGGCTGGGCAAAGCTCTTGTGCTGTGCTGCAAGCCAGGCTGAGGGGGTCCAGCTTCCAGAGCCTCTGGGAGAGAGCAGCAGCGTTTGGAACCACCTGGGGGAACCTCCCAGCTCTGGGACAGAACCTCCTGCCAAATACTGGCCCTGGCTGATACCAGGGAGTCCTCCTGTGGATGGGAAACTTGCAGGATTATCACTTCAGGGTGATAAAAGTGGCCTTGTTCCATTTATAAAGCACCTACTGCTCTTTCAGTGGCGTACAAATAGAAGGTAAAAGAAATAATCTTTTGAAAACATTTTTGGTTTAAGACTCCTTTTATAACCTTGCAGTCTGGACTGATGGGGACAGTCACAAAAGCTGGCCCTGCCCTAGTGAAGCTGCTCATGTCCTGCCTGCTCTCTAGGGGCACAGGGAAGCAGTTTTCTCCAGAGCAGTGCCAGCTTTGAGTCCCCCTTTGGAAGTTTCTCTCTTAAACTCAGCCCAGCCTGGAGCTGGGCTCTGCAAACACTCCCTGAGACGCAGAAGGCTCAGACACTCCCTTTTTTCTCTCACTGCTTAGTTCAGAGACTGCTTTTCAGTTTACACGTGGGAAGGCCGTTAACAGTAGGGGGGTATATTTTTATTATTGTTATTTTAAAACAAGTAAGCGGCACGTTTTCCCCGGTCCCAGGGTAACCAGGACGACACCAAGCCGTGCCCAGGTGTTTGTGGCCGGGCTGTCTGGTGAGGAAGAGCTCGATGCCGACCTCGTGTAACACGAACTCCATCGCAGCCAGTTCTGGGAGCAGCCTTAAGATGTCACTGCCCGCCTTGGCCGGGCTGTCCCCGCTGGAGTGCGGCTGCAAACTGGGACACTTTATTGTTGGCTTAGCACGTCTCCCCCTCCTACGGGGAGTGACAGACGAGGTGCTGCTGTCAATTGGCTGCTCTTACAGGCATTAATTAACTCGGCTAAAAGTCGCCTTGGTTTCCCTTTCCTCGGGCCGGCCCAGCTGAGCGCCCGCGCTGCGAAGTGCCCGAAGTGGGCGCTGCCCGTGCTGGGGATGGGGCCGAGCTCTGGGTGCTCCCGGGGCTGCTTCCCGGTGCCCCAGGGAGGGCCGAGCTCCTCCCTGTGAGGGTTATCCCACTGTTTTCACTGTTATCCCATGGCTTTCACTCCGCCTTTTCCCAGCCCTGTTGTTTTTCCAGGTTTCATGGCTCCGTGCTCTCCCCACACCTTGTGCTGAGCTGCCGAACCCTCCCTGGGCTCAGCTCGTTCCCAGAGTCTCCTTGTTCTCTCCTGCTTTTCCAGAGCTGGATCCCTGCTGGAGCACATTCCTCTGGGGCTGTGATGGTTTTTAATGTCTGTGCTGAGAGATCAGCACTGCACCTGCAGGGAGGGAGGGATGGATGGATGGATGGATGGATGGATGGATGGATGGATGGATGGATGGATGGATGGATGGAGCTGCACACAGGGAATGGAGGGATGTTTGGGTTGTCCCGCTCCAGGGCAGGTCCCCGCAGCTCCTGGCACCCTGGGGTGCTGCAGGGAGGTTTCTGGGGGTGAATAAACCTGAGGAGTCAGGAAAAGTCCAGGACAAGCTCATTTCTCCTGCAGCAGGCTGCTGGAACTGACTTCAGGGCTGGGCAGCGCCACACCTGTGGTAAATGCACGAGGGCAAAGCTGTGTGAGCAGTGTCAATTCACATTTCATGTTCCTTTTGCAGTGGAGGGGACTGTGCAGAGCCAGGGGTGGATGGTGACCTGTGCCAGGCCTGCAGCTGCCAATCCTTTCACTCTCAGCTCTCTCAGATCTTCCTGGTGCCACCCTGAACTTGGCCAAAATAAGAACCACTGAGAGCCTCCAGTGATCTTTAAATGAAATCTGCAGCATCCATCGTGCTGACACCCACAGAGCTGGGACTGGTGCCAGAGCTCTCTCTGCTTGAGCAAGTCCTTGGGCATTCCAGGGACTGGAATTGAACATGGAATTTCTACCCCAGTGCATTCAGAGGTGCTGCCTGTCCCCTGAGCACCTGGCACTGAGTCAAGGTTTAACTGGGAAAGATGTTCTACTTTTCATCCTTACAATTTTTACATCTAGAAATGCAAATTTCTATTTGAATATTTAAAAATCTATAAAAATATAAAGTATTGCTAGAAATAAAATTATGATTTTTGAAATATTTTGTCAGGTGCTGCAGTTTGAGTTCTCCTCTCCTTGTTTCTTGCCCAGCCACTGTAACACAGTAGGAGCAACTCCATATCTCTATGTTATTCATAGGAATAAAATCAATGTATAAATTCACATTAAAGCACTCTTTTCATACAAATCTGTGACAAAACCCATCACTTCTGTTGGTCTGGGATATTTTATTTTGCTATTCCACCAGCTCCTCCATCTTCTGTCACAGAAACTTTTTTTCCCTTATAATTCTACCTCTGCTTAATTGGGCTCTGGTCTGCACTTCCTTACCAATAAAAGAGTTTTAAGTGGTGGTTCCTGCACTGCACATTCCCACCAGGACATCAGGAGTGTCCAGCCAGCAGCTGAGGTGACACAGGGGCCATGGACAGAGCCATCACTCCACAGGGCAGGTTTGTCCCTGTTCACCTGCTGAGGACTCACTTCAGGTTTGTCTTGGCAGAAAAAGCTGCTCCCCATCAGATTCCTGGGAGTTCTCTTTACTGGGAGAGAGATTCTGACCAGTGAGGGGGAGCTGGACCCCCCTTTACCAGTGCTCATTAATTAGGAATATTGGACCCCCCTTCACCAGTGCTCATTAATTAGGAATATAAGAGAGGATAAAAATAATTACTTTCATGTCGTGGAGTGAAACGTTAAAGTGTTGGTGTTAAAAGTTTAGATGTTCAGGAAAACAGGGTGTCCACATCTTACAAAACTGATGGCTTTGAAATAAAAAGTGGTGGCTGGTAAAGAGCAGGCAGTGTGGAGGGAGGGGTGCTGGCTCTGGGCTACAGGAGAGCTCTCCCATTCAAGGTTTACTGCTCGACCATGGTTTCATGAACCTTTTTGTGACCCCGAGCAAGTTACTCCCATCTCACTATTCTTCCATTTCCTCTTTCTGTAAAATGATATTAATAGCACTTCAGCTGCAGAGCAGGTTTATTGTACAAGGCTTAATGAATGTTTGTCTCCCTGTGATTGAGATTCTTTCCTGCTAGAGGCAAGAATTTTAAGCAGGTTGATTAAACAGAAAAGGTCTCTAACTGAAGCTATTATTAAAAGCAGAAGGAATTATTTCTTAGGGAATTTTTAATCCTATGTCTATTAGAATTGTCAAAATACAGCACCTTTAGTTCCTCTGTTATTTAGCAGCTTTAATTTTGTTTCTGCCAGAAATTCTGTTGGGGGATGCTCTGAGGTTTGAAATGATCCGAGACAGACCCTGCCAAGCTTCTTGTTCAGAGGGACAAGTTACACAGTGAGAAAGTGTGTCACTGTATCAGCACTACACACAGTTCTGGACTTGTAGGAAAAAGGGATTTGGGGTGTTCAGACAGATCCAATCCTCCTCCCCAAGACTGTGACTGTGAGGTTTGAAGCTCTGAGAGGTGCAAGACTTGGTGCTTGCAAGGACCAAAGTCAGCAGCCCCCACAGGATGGGTGAAAGGGCTTGGAACACCAAATCAATCCAGGAGGAAGCACTGAAGACAACTTTGGGACACTCTGAATGCCTTGTGGAGGCAGCAGCACCCACCTGTGCTCCCCTGTGCTGGAAATCCCAGCAGCAGCCCAGATGTCCTGGTCTGGGAGAGAGGGCTCCCACTCCAGACTCTGCCCAGAGCTGTGGCTGTGCCAGGCTGTGCCAGGCTGTGCCAGGCTGTTCCTGAGGCTCTCCCACACTGACCAGCCCTCTCTGCACCCTGAGCTTTGTTAAAAATGAACCTCCCTGCTGCTCCAGGGAGGGTTCACAAGATGAAGTGCCAGTAGCAGCTCTGTGAATTTAACCTCTCCTCTGTGGGGCTGATGAAAACCTTGGCAAGAATTTAGGCAGTGGCCAAGGTGAGTGTTCCAGAGCACCACTGTGGGGCAGGGATTACAAAGCTGCTGCTGCTGCTGCTGCTGGCCAGAGACAAAAATGGGATGTTTTAGGAGTTAGCCCCAGTAGGAACAACAGTATTGCCATTAATATACCAACTTAAAGTCCTTGTCTTTCTCCCTGAGGTGTTAAGAGCACTGGTTAATAAAAATCAGGGACAAGTTTTGGGTTTTCTCAGAACATGGAGTGGCTGGAGCCTCTTCAGAAGCCGTGGGATGTAATTTTGTTAATAACTGCAACTCACAGCTGAGAAAACGAATTCACAGTTGCCTTGTTAGAAGTGAAATGGCCAACAGAGGCTTTGTAAAACTTGCACAGAGAAAGCACAGGGGACTGTAAAGAGGAAAATTTTGCTGTGGGAACAGTGGGTTTAACACACAGCACTCACTTGGCCAGAAAATCTTCCTTTTAGTGCCTCTTTACTTTGATTCAGTGACCTGATGCTTCCTCCTAAACCTGATCTGCCTCTCATTCCTGCTCTCAGCCAGGGAATGAGCAGATCCCTGTCAGGATGGTTTGGGAGCAGTGCTCAGAGGGGTGATAGGTGCCCATGGAGGCAGATCCAGAACTCCCAAGAGAATTTTAAACCATCTGGGAACTCTGAGACCCTGAGGCCCCACAGGACAGGAGGAAGGGCATGGTCAGCTCTGCCTCCTGGAGTGCCCTGAGGTGCAGAACCGGCAGGGAGGGCTCAAATCATCTGATCCTTCCTCTGGAAGGATCCTGGAGCACATCTGGAAGGAGCTGTGCCAGGGGATTGCTGCAGAACCCAACCAGTGCTGCTTTTGCTGGGCTTGGACTCAGACAACAAATTAGGCTCAGCTCAGTGAGGAGACTTTGCAGGGTTTAAAGGAATTCATCGTTTGCTCAGGTTTCTGTGATAGGAGTGATGTGTTCTTTCTGTCTGGCAGAGCAGTTAAATGTTGAGTGTCAGCCTAATCCTTCTGATGTTTCATTTATGAAATCCTCGGGTTATTCACATCCTGCTCATGTAGAAGTTACTACAAAATTAGCATGAAATCTCCCAGCAGAAATCAGAGGTTTCATGGAGCTTTTGCTATGAAAGAACAATAACAACAGTCATTTCTTGAAACCTCTTCAGAATGTCATACTAAGTTTAGGACGTGTTAAAAAAATCAAATTGATCTTTCCTGTCATCCAGTTCTCCCAAAACAAATTGTGAGAGTCTAATTCAGAGGTTTTATGCTTCCATTACATTTCAGCATTTTGAGGCTATGAACCCAATAATGGCCCCCATGTAAAAGTATGTTTAATAAGCTATAAAATTACATTCTGTCCCCTCTTCCCTGTTATGGGGATCCATCAGCATCAGTAAAGAATTGCACATATAAACATGGACTCAAATGGAACCTGCAGGGAAAATCAGATTTACCATCTTCTTTCACAAAAAAATGATGTTTTTCTCAGGCTGTCTGCAGAGTCATTAGAATCCATTAAAAACAGAGCTCCTCTTTTACCATCCTTAATCCTTAATTTCTCAAACGTGGGTAGAGTGTTTGTGTTTTCCTAATAACAGTTGCAGCAGTGGTTTGGTGGGAAACTGCACATTTATGTAGACACTTCAATGCAGCTTTTAATTCCAAGTTTATTGAAGAGGTTTGAAGGGACCATTCTGAAAAAAAGAACCCATGTTTGTAGTTTTCCATGTTAACAGTTTCTTTACGGATTTATTTCAGCTGCTGATCTCTATTGGATCCCAAATCACTTTTCTCCCATCAGAGGAAACAATCAGAAAAAGCTGCTATTGCCCCTGCAGGTTTCTCCTTGGCTAATTGGAGTTTTTGGCTCTTTATCCTGCTGATTAAAAGAACAGCTGAGTGGAAGTCAGAATGCATTTACAGAGCTGCCACACCCAGCCCTGCTCTTTGCTTTACTCTGATTAATTTAGCAAATGAAAAACCCCTGCAAGCTCACATAACTTTTTGCCCATAGTTGCTCTATAGTTTGGAGTAAGCCTTGGGTAAACTGGCCTGGAGATAACTAAATCAGTGTAACAAAGGCTTCCAAAAAAAGCTTTTTGTTGAAAAGTGGGTTTCTGTAAAGTAACATTTTGTGCTGGGGGCATATAGATGGTATGAAATGGCCCAGCCCTTTTGGAGAAGCTGCCTTTAATTTGGTGTATGAGAAAAACAACTGTCACTGTTTACACTGCTCACTCAAGGTAAGCATGTTTGTCTAAAGTATTACTGCAGCCTGCCTTGCAAACACTCCAGGCTTGCTTACCATTTTTCTATATATAGGCTGCTCTGTGGCACTGTCTTTATCAAAACTTGGGGGGAAATCTTTAACAGAATCTGAGAGACTTGCCTAATTTATGCAGCCATCCATTCTCCTCCTATTGATTCCCCCCATGATATATGTTTATCCTCCCTGCCTGTGAAAACCTGGAATTAAAACCGAAGCATTTCTGTTTTATGCCTGTAATTGCTGGTGGAGAAGAGATGGGGGTTATGCATAAAAGCTGTAATCTCTTTAGTGAGCTTCAAACAAATCATTGTGTAAATCCCAACACAAAACTACCCCGAGTTTACGAGACAGAAACTTCCAAACAGCAAACCCTTGTTCACTACAGTTTTTTGAAACTATTTTAGAGGCCCATTCCCACACCTTTTGTGATGAAATAACCTAAAATGAAGCAGCCAACCCCCTGATTTGAGAGGGGAGAGAGACTTGGGGGGGACCTGGTCCCCACATCAAAACTATCCCGGAGAGATCAAGCATTGATGATTTAAATCTTCACTACTTTATCTCTTTGTTTGCTGCTTGGAATGCTACTGATACCTTCTTTGTCTTTGTAATTGTTTTAATTAGCCCCCCAGCATGGGCCCCTGGCAGCCCCGGGATGGAGCTTGTGGAGCCGCAGCAGGACCAGGCCGCTCGCACGGAACGGAGCAGCACGGCCGGCTCCCTCCTCTCCTTTTCCTCCTCCTCGCCCCTTCGTCCGCCCCTTGGTGCCTCCGAGGAGGGGCAGAACCTCCCCGAGCCCTCAGCCTGCTCCGAGGGGAGAGGAGCAGGGAGAGGGCTGCGCGAATATTCCCGGGGCCGTCCAGTTAAAGCTGCTCTTGCCCCGTCTCAGCGCGGCAGCCGCACAAAGAAGGGAGCGTTGCCCACATCCAGCGGGCTTTCCACGAGCCGTGTCTTCAGCAATTAGGCCGATATTTATGTCAGTTACTGTACTCTCCTCTCGGCAAATTTCTTCTTAATTATTATTATTTTTTTGGCTCTCTAATGTTGTTTGTTCTCGTTGACCACATCCTTCTTTTGTAAGTGGAAATCTGGATGTTCAATTATGATGCAGATCTGCAACTCATTAGCAGTGAGCTTTGGTGCTGTGGCCATTTGAAGACAATTCTGGCATTTAACTTGTGGGAACTTTTGGCAATGTGTATATTTTGGGGGGAAAAAGAAACCCAAAAGTTTGTTTTGAGAGATAAACAATAACATCAAAACCTCAAATCCTTTCAGAGTATAGTTCTTCCCCCACAAAACCCCTGGGCCTGGGACAGAGGGATGTGAATAGAGAGAGGTGCTCCATGAAAGCACAAGGCTCCTTTGGAGTTGGTTTGTTCAAATTAGCCCAAGGTCAGTCCCTGCCAATTATTGCCCCACTTCAGCTGCTCTCTGGACATTAATAAAGGCATTTGCTGTATTACCCAGGAGTCCAGTCCTGGACTCTCAAAGCAAGGAGTTGGGGTGTTCCCCCCTCTGGGGTGAGTTTTAGCTCATTATTAGTCTGTGTGCTCCTCTCACTGCTCCCCTTGAAACATGCCCGTGATAAAGGATTATCTGGGGTTTGATGGACTAGATTGAAATCATTTTTCCCTTGGAGCTGAATGTAAATCCTAAATGCTTGAGAATTCCTGTGTTGTGTCTACCTAAAGGCACTGCTGGTTTTGTGTGTTGCCAATTCTTGCACTTCTCTTCTTGCTGGAGGGATGTTAAAAAGGTCTTTGGTGGGGGGAGGCCTGGGAGCTCTTTATGAGAACAAACAGACCAATAACATCACCTTACGAAGAGTGGGAGGCACTTGGGGTCCTTCAGGAAGGGAAGCAGCAACACATTCCCTGCCACATTTTACCCCTCTTCAGATAAGAGTTAATTTCAGTTTCCCTGCACCATTTCCTTAGCTGGCAGATGTGAGGGGAGAATTTTGTAGTTTGCCTCAGTGGTGGTGGTGGGGCTGGAGAGTGGCAGAAATGACGTTGTCTCAAGATTTGCTGATTTTGATTTACATTTGTAAGTCGTGAAGCAAAGATCCTGGATGCAGAGTTCTTTTTGACCTTGTTGAGCCCACGGTGAGCCTCAGCCTCCTCCCCCAGGCAGAAGCTGTGGCTCCTTTTCCTTTTCTAGAATGGCTAAAAGCCACTAAAGATTGCAAAGAGCTCAGAGGCTGCTTTAAATAAAGCTTTTGGGGTCGAAAGGAAGAAATCTGAGAGTGTCTCTGATGCCAGTGCTTAGCCAACCTTTACAGAAAAACAAGTAATCTTATTTATATCTGTTTATGTCTATTTGTTTCTCTTCTCCAAATAGAACTCTTGAGTGGCACTCAGGTTCAGCTGTGCTATGCCATGGGTGCCAAACTGATACTTGTAGGTGATATTTGAGTATTTTAATCAAAACTGAATCAGTTAAACATTGCAAATGTCTTTGCACTGTGAATTCATGCACTTGCAAAGTGTGAATTTATGTTTCTGGAGTCTCCATTCGAATTGCTTTGAATTTGGATGTGCATTTGCTGTAGGCAGCAGTGCTGGCAGTGCTGGTTGGGTAATTAGGTTTTAATGAACTTATTTCCTGATGTATTCATGGACAGTGCCTGTCCAAATTAAAGACACAATTTGGTGTTTGGTGCTTTTTGATGTGCCAGACACTGTCCCACTCTGATGAACCTGAGTGTCAAGCAGAAGCTGCATTTCTGTGATGCCATCACGGTGCAGTTGTTGGGCAGTTTTTTCCTTCCAGCCTGGACCAATGTCCTGATAATGTTCCCAGTGTGGTTTAATGGGAGGGAAACTGGCTGAGCACTTGGATTCAATGCCCACCTTGTAAAGGCACAAAACCAGACCAAGCTGAACCCAGAAAGAATCCCTTGCATGCAAAAAGCTCGTGGAAAAAGGCAGAATTACTCCAAAGGAAGCCTGACACGTTATTAAGAGATTAATGCACTCTTTGTGATTAGGATGGAGCCGTTGGTCTGGAGTCGATTTTCTTTTCAGATCAACAATCCTTGTTCTCTGGTTATTTACTAGAGGAAGGCTCCTATAAAGCACCAGTGCAGAGCTTTTTGTGTCCCTCTCCCTGAGTCAGGGTTTATAAATAATAGCTGTGTTTACAAATGAACCATGAGCAAAACTCTCCCGGGTGAGGCAGTGTCTAAACTGAGACAGTTTAATTAGCTCTTACTCAAGAGCTGGTACTCAACAAAGCCCATCCCAGTGCCAGCAGGAGCTGGTCTTGTCTTTTCCATGCTGGGTTATCGATCTGATCTGACCACTTTGGACATATTATGTTATTTTTATGTTGGAAAGCTCTGTGAATTATCTGTAAGCTCTGACACTGGCAGGGAGGAGCAGAGCCTGAGTCTGGGCCTCTCCTCTTCCCAGGCAAACTCCTGTGTTGGAGAGTTTAAAGAAAAATGTCCACTGGCAAAGGCCAGTAGAATATCTCTAATCCTACATTTCTTGGGTTAAGGGTGACCCAAGTGCCCAGGCTGGCAGTGTCCAGCCCCAGGCTGGGGAGGTGGAGATGCCTTTGGAGGAGGGGTCACATTTAAAGCCATCCTGGTGGGATGGGGAGGACATTTCCCATCCCTGGAACAGTGGGGAATGGACTGGGGCCTGAACTGGGAGAAATCCAGAGCTAAGTGCTCCTTTCTTACAGGAGAGCTCTGGCAGTAACAGCCCCAAAGGCAGCCTGAGTGCAAACAACTGATTGGAAAGGTCGAGTGATTATTTTCTAGTTTTCATTTTGAGCTAGGTGGTGAAATGTTTACATCTCCTATAGATATGATGGATGTGGAGGGCAAACAAGAAAAAAAATCCTTTGCTGGGTCAACAGGTTACTTAGAAATGTGTAGAAAGGTTAATCCCAAAGCTCCTGTCCTTCTTAAGTGACCATTGTTATTTATGTATTCATAACCCTGGAAAAATCATAAAGACCTTTCCCCCTGCTCCAGGAAGTTCTACTCCTGCATTTACCTGTTACAAATCACTAACTAAAGTAATCCACGATTTTTATGACCTCTCACTGCACTTTCAAATGAGATTTTTTTGCTTTGTGAGAGCTTGCTGAGATATTACTTTCTGCTCAGGTGTAACTGAAATCCTGGGTCATCCATTCGAGAATGTTGTTGCCTGTGAGATATTAATTGCTTCTCAAACCTTAGAGCTGCTCCAGCTTCCAAAGGTTAATGGAGCAGATAGATTTAGGACATGTTCCTAAGCACATAGGTTATCCTCCCTTCCAGAAATACAACACTCTCTGAGATGGGTCATTCATTTTTAGTGTTTAAAATGTAATGAAGCATGGCATTTATAATCCACTGGCTGGGAACATCTTCCCTGGAGCAGGAGAGGCCACGATGTAAGAGAGCTTCAGTGGGGGTTGGCACATTTGGTCCCCTGGAAGCAGGTCCCTGCCTGGCCAGGCCACCTCCAGAGGTCCCTTCCACCCAGTGCTGAATCCCTGCTCTGTGCCCTGGATTCCTTTACCCTCAGCTGACCCAAGCTTGCTTTTCTCACACCCAGCTGAAATTCCCACTGAAATGTCGGGTTTTTTGAAATATCACCAGGCCAGGACCCTTGAAGTCTGTGCCAGACCACGTTCCTGAACAGCACCCACAAATTCCTCACAGGAACTTCGTTAGCCCCTCCTGATTTTCAGAAGTTATCTAAATTCTGTCTATCATAAACCCTTGGCAAAACAGCTGCTAAGTTGTGATAAATATTTGATAAGCCCCAGGATTTACTGTGAAGATTCATGAGGGTCCCCTCATCCCTCCCACACACACTGTGGGCTCTGGAATTTGAAAAATATTTGCACAGGTTGTGTGTGAGTAGGATTTGTGTGGAGTGGAGAACCTCCAGCTTCTCCTCTCTGTCCCCCAGATGGGAGCAGCAGTTTGGCTCACCAGGTTCTTCACCCCTCCCTGTCCTCAAAACACAACCAAGGAGGTCTAGATCTGGTTAACATCAGTTAAAAGCCATATCTTTTTTAGCCAGTTAATGTTTTGACTAATAAATATTATCAATGTTCTGTGCAAAAAGAACAGAAATACTTTTTCTGCCTTCTGGTGTCTGCCAGTGAAGTTAGATACTTTAAAAGGTTGAAATTGTGTTGCTGTTATAACAGGTCATATTAAAAATAATGATGGAAAATCTTTTCAGAATGATAAGGAAAAGAAAAAAAGAACTTTCAGCTTGGTTTGGGAGAGCTCCATGCAAGCATTAAACTTCAGGTGCCATCCCAGGGCAATCAGTGACATTCAGTGCAAGGGCAGGTGCCACCCAGGCTCTTTCACTTTAGGCTGAAGGCTCAAATAAACACTGCCCTCCAATGTGGAAGGGATTTTACCCTGGGAGCAAGTGGCAAAGCTTTTGCTGCAAGTTCTGGCCTCGAGGAAGGGTCCATCCAGCATCCCTGGCTGCAGGGCTGTTGCACTCCAGGCTGTTTTACAAAAGGAGCAGCTTCTCCCTGCCCTGAGGTAGTGGAGTTTTTCATGTATTACTGAGAAAATCTCAAAAATGTCCAGTGGAGTCTAACTGCGTTATTTTAATTTCAAAGTTGATTTAAAATCTTCATGGAAAGGGTGGCCAGGCCTTGGCAGGAGCTGCCCAGGGAGGTTTGGAGTGCCCATCCCTGGAGGTGCCCAAGGAATTCCTGGAGGTGGCACTCAGAGCTCTGGGCTGGGGACGAGGTGGGGATCAGGCACAGCTTGGATTTGATGGTCTGGGAGGTGTTTTCCAGCCTCAGGGATTCGATGATTCTGTACAGCTCCAGTGGAGGAGCCTGTGGACTTTTTTCTGGTTGATTTCTCCTCCTTCCCTCCCCAGAGACACAACCACTGGGCAGACCCCAGGGATCTCAGCTGCCCACAGAGAGAGATGGAAAATTGGGATGCTCCTCAGGGGCTCCTGTTGAGGAAACTCAGCTTTGTAGGCTCCAGAGCTGAGTGCCAACTGCAGAACAGGAAGGGGGAACTTTACACCTGAATCACAGAGTGACACTGAGGATGAAAATTACATAGAAAATGGAAGGTGAGGAGATAATGATGTTATGAGCACCCAAAACAGACACATGTTGCTGTGGGACCAGGAAGGAGGTTGATGAAAAGGCTGGGCATGGGCAGAGTGAGATGTTTGCTCCTCCTGGTACAGTCTGGGCTCCTCTGCAGCTGCTCAGCACAGCTCCTCTGGGGTTATACACACCACAAGTTGTTTAACAGAATTTCTTCTCTACTGCATTTGGATTAATTGAATCCTGTGCAGGCCTTATCAGGAAGAGCTGTCAGCAAAGAATTCCAATAATCCAATCAGGAGGTCACGAGTGCAAGAATAAGTATCTACAAATGGGATTGAGAGAGCCAAACCTGAAGCCAAGCAATATTCCAGAGATGGCAGAATAGATGATTTCACCACACTGCTGATATAATTAATGGAGATTGATAAGTTCATCAGGACACCCAGGTTTTGTTCATTGTGCTGGAAAGGTGATAATCTAAAATCCTGATTCAAAAGGCAACAGAACAAACCAAGAAGTGTAAATTGGGTGGTAATAGCAGTAAACAGTCCCGAGACTCATGTTACAGTCTGTGCAGTTTTATGAATATCAAAGACTTTTGAGGAGTGTTAACTCCCAGGTGAAGAACAAAACCATTGATAACTGAGCAACAGGTGAGCTAAGAGTTTGTTAGAAAGAAATAAAATTACTGGTCATGGGACTGCTGGTGTCAAAGAGTTACCTAAAAAGAGCAGCTGTTCTGCAGTGCAGGGATTCAGGAATATTGATTGTATCAAACTGTTCTTAGGAGGAAATATTTCAGGTGGATGACTCAAACCTTACTCACTTCTTGTTGTGTGTTTCCTGTTGTATTTATCAGAGAAGTCTCTTAACCTGAGCTGTCATGTAAAAATGAGGCTGTCCCGAGGTGAGTGAAATACAGGAAGTCCACCTTGCAGCCCAGTTTCACCTGTCAGTCGTTGATTTAAGTTTTGGGATGGTTGTTTTTAGTTTCTTCTAGTAGGAAATGAAAGCCTCAAGCTGCAGTGTGTGCTCAGGGCAGGCTGTGACTGGGAAAAGCATTGTCCCAGGTGAAACTGAGCCAGCACAGCCCTGGGGAGCTCTGGCTCTGCAAGGGGAAGGAGTCTGAGCTCTGGCAGTCAGGGCAGCTTTGGGAATTGAAACCCAATTCCTTGGTGTGCCCTGGGATCACAGGTCTTCTCTCATTGTCCTTGAACGATTTCCATGCCCTGGCTGCAGAGGCAGGTATTTACCTACACATCCATGCAGGGCTGTTTGTATTCCTGTGCTACAGGGTGGTACAAAATGGTATCGTCTGCATATCCCAATTGAACAGAGCAAAGTGAAGGTGAGAGAACAAGTGAAAAGTGCTCAGCTCAACTTCCCTCACACAGGAATGACTGGAGTAACTCTGTGATTTAAGGCAATGTGACTGGGAGGTGATGTGGTCTCTTGCTGACTGCAGAGAGGCTTCCCTGAGCCAAGAGGTGCCTCTCAATTGTAAAACCTTGTATTTCTAACCTTTAACATCTTACCAGGAGTACTGTCCATTGCTTTCACATCATTATCTGAGTTTAAATACCCCTCATCTGAGCTTAATCTTTAAACCTTGCTTAGTGCTTCCTTCATACTTAATCATTCTCTGCAAAGCACTTGAGCATCATTCCGATGATAAATTTCAGCTTCATCAGCTACTGACCCACATATGCTCTGCAACTGCTTGTCCCCACAGGTCCTGGGGTAATGCTATAATTAAAGAGCAGCTGCTGGCACATATAGGCTCCATGGACTCTGTCATCAAAGGGCAACTGATGTCCCACATTAACTGAATGGATCTCTGAGGAATTTCAGTGACAGAAACCAACTTTGGTCCTCAGGACAAATTACAGCACATCTGCCTTGTCCTGGTGCCTCAGCCAGGTTTGGCCACAAGGTCTTGGAGAGCACAGGGACCACCACCCATCCCCATGAGTCTGATGATTAAAGCTGAATAGCAGAAAAATTCTAAAAAGTCCTTTTATAAATCAGCAAAAATGGATACAGGCAATTAGTCTTGTGTTTGGTATATGATTAACCCGTGGAATTTACTGCAGTGGGATATTACTGAGGCAAATAGTTTAGTAGGATTTAGGGATTAGAGAGATGAATAAGAAGAGCATTTACTGGTTACCTTCTCTAGGTTTAGGAAAGGTAATTTCTCCCCGACTCGGACCACGAGTTCAGCCCACACCCACCCACCCTCCCAGCAGCATGGGGACAGGGGGTGGCCCCTCCAGCCCTGCCTGCCAGCAGCTCTCCACCACAGGGTTTTCCTTTCCTGGAGCAGGATGAGGCATCAGTGTGCTTGTCCATCAACCTGTCCTGCTCTGTGCTGTGGGAGGATTGTTTTGGTCCTGTGCTCCAGGCCAGGACAATTCCACACCCTCAGCAGCTTGGGGCTTTGCCCTCCCACCTTCTTTTATTCCTTTCTCAATTTCAGAGAGCCAGTGCCCTCCCCAGTGATCTTTATGAGGAATGGACAAGCTTATTTATCATAAAATCTGTTAAGGGGAAGCTGAGGAGGCCAGGATTCTGTTAAAGTGTCCCACTGTAACCTGCCTGGGAGCAGAGCTGCTCTCTGAACATAACGACCTCTGAATGCTCCTTATTTATTTATTTAGAGGCAGTATAAACACCCTAGGCCAGAAGTCTGTGGATACATCAGCCTGCCCCCAGCAGCCAGGATCTGCTGAAATCAATGGGGCTTTACTGATTTACATCCCCTGAGAATGTCCATGTAAAATAAATTCCAGCCAGGAGGTGGGAGATATATGGATATGCAGAAGTCAGATAAATTGCTGTGTTTGTATGACACACAGACATTTCAGGGTCAGCAGTAGGTGCAGAAATCAGGGTTCCTTTAAAAGAAAACTTAACGACTAATCCAACTTATTAAAGCTGATTTATGTTTGTTAAAAAACAGTCAGGTGACAACAGACTGATGCATATCTTTATTTGCCTTGGTGTAATCCTGCTTTTTTGTTTTGCACTGGCAGCTCTGACATCTCCCAGTTTTCAGGTCAGAGTCTGATTTGGGCTGCCCCAAGGAGGGTGGTGCAGGAGCAGCACAGCCCTGGCTTTGTGTGCACTCACAGAAAAAACAGCTTTTGCAACACTGAGCCCCTCCACACTCCCGGAGCTGCAAACTGCCCCAGCCACCTTCAAAACAACAAAATACCTCTCAGTCAAGAACTTGCAAAAGCTTTTCAAACTACCAGCCCAGCCAGGCAAGGTTTAATAAATTGCAATAATCCTAATTTCCCCACACACCCCCCAGCTGGGGTTCCTCCTCAGAAAATGCTGTGCAGGTTTTGCTCGGAGAGAAATGAATATGCATCCAATTTTCTGAGGCCACAGTCCATGGCATGTGCACAATTGGAAGTGGGATTAAGCTGAGATAGGTGGATTTCTGCTAAGGAATGTCAGTATTGTATATTTTCAGTACACAGTCTCAACTGACTCATTTCTCTGCTGTTGTTGCCCCTCCCTCAGGATGAAAGAACAACCTAAAACTTCCAAAACAACGATTTCTGTGGGTTTTAGTGATGTAGCCTTGTCCCTTAAGCCATGACTACTGTACTATGACTTATTATAATGCTGTGCCATGAAACACCTCATAAAAATGTTATTTCCTCTGCTTTCTTCTGAACCTTTACAAGAAAATTGCTTTCAGCCTGCTCAAATCCTGTTACTTTTCATAACAACCTCTGCTAAATAGAAGCAGTGTAATTAACTTAGGTTGATAAGAGCAAACCAAAAAAATAAGGGAGATGTTTAACTTTCTTTCCCCCCCTTTTGTTTATTGCTTTGTCACTTACCAAAGGTTGGAAGGGGGAAAAAAAAAAAGTAATTGGATGGTTTATAATTTGTGACCATTTAAAAGAATAAATGACCTGAATCAAAGGTCAAAGCCTTTGTGCTTTCTGCAGTAGAGAGGTTTTTTGTTTTGTTTTCCCCTGAATCTTTTTATACTGGAAAAAAAAAAAAAAAAAGAATAAAAGAAAAGGAAAAATTAAAGCAGAGTGAAATAAAAACGCTCCCTGCGTGTTCCTGCACGCCGTGGTTCCGAAAGGCCCTTTACAGCTTCTGATTTAAATGCCTTTTTTCCTTAAAGCTTGCAAATATCAACAACATTCCTGCACACTGTAATCAAATACTTTCCCAAAAAGCCATGGAATGTGCCATAATTTGTCAAAGATCCTCACTGACAAGTTTTTAGTAAAGTCCACTACAGCAAACCCTCCTCGGCCCCCTTGACCCACGTAGCAAGAGACCTTTGACCCTATTTGGGCCTCTTTTATGAGCTTCTTTCACTGTGACCAGATGGCTAAACTATCAAAGGTTTTTATGAGTAAAAACTGCTTTTCAAACTCACAAGTTGTATATTTCTCTCCATGTTAATGTGAACTATCAACCCAAAGGCTTTAAATTGAAAACACAAAAGGTGCAGTGCAGCTGCCGCATTGTGCCGGCTGGGTGGGGATGTTTGCAGAGTAAACAGCTGATGGCCACATGAAGACAGTTTAAGGCCAAATAGTTTTAAAAAACACCCATCCGAAACCTAATAAATTATTTTTCCCCCGGATATTGTTTGCAGCCTCTGAGCAGGGTGTTTGCATATTCATTCCCAGCTCCCTCCAGCCCACCCTCCCTCCCTGCCTGGAGAGCCCTACCCCGAGTGGTAAATTAGGACTAATTAGACCAAATTGTGTCAGAAACAAAAATAGAGAGATTACAAACTTCTCAACCAGTTTGAATTTCAGTGCAAACATCTCTGAACACCTGGGCATCACTTTCTTAGAGCTGACTGAACTGTCTTGTCTCTCGCTGCTCTCAGAGTAGCACTGGGGAGGATTTTGGATCTGAGGTCATCAGTGGAGATTTGTTGCTACTGTACAGTTCAGATAAATTTTCTTGTTCTTTTTTCTAAGTATAATACACTCCTATATATATCTTTTTTATAAATTATCAATATACTGTATGTGTTTCACAGTGGTTTCTCTCCCTGGTTTTAACAGGAATTTAAGAACTTTCAAATCATGATCCTATAAATCACAGAGAGATTAATAAAGAAAAATCATACCCTCCTAGGCTTTCCCAAGAGAGCTAGGGAATATAATCTGCTCTTCCTCTTTCTCACAGGTCTCCAAGAGCTCTTTTTTAACCCTTCCCATTCTGGCATGCATTTTCTCCATGGAGTGTTTGTTGCATTAATGGAAAATCACCACGTGTTGTCCAAGTGGGAGAGCTGCACATTGGGGAACAACTCCATTTAACATTCTTAATGAAATTACTTTTATGCAAGGTGTTTCTTTAATTCACTTGGAAATGAGGGACTTAGCTGGCTATGCATCTGTTTGAGTCAGATATCCTTTCCTCTCACTTAAAATCACAAAAGGGTTTTGTTTGAAGGAAAACAGTGGTGTCCAAGTAGGATAAAAGATAAATATTGGGAAGAAGTCCCTGCTTTAGTGAAACCAAGGTGTCTGGTAACAGCAGGCTCATGGATCATGTGGTCATCCATGCATCCTGAAATCCCAAATCCCACAGGCCAGGGCTGTGTCTTCTCTTCAGTAGCTGTTCAGCCCTGCTGTCCCTCGAGCTGTCAGTCATGCCAGCACAGCTTGCAGGAGAATACAATGTACAGAGAAAAGAGATGTAAAAATGTGCCCATTTTTCTCATACCTGAGAGCAAAAAGAAATCAGCTTATCCTTACCTCCTGTCTAAAGCTTTTCACTTTCTCAGATTTCTTTACATGTGACTTGTTAATCCATCAGTCTTGTTTATCCAAGCAGGTTTATTAATGACAAATGTTGCTGGCCTTGCTGAGTTATGACTGTAAACTGAAAGAATATGAGGGCCAAGGTGAAAAGGTGATTTCTTTATAACAGCTGTAATTTATCCTGGGCTTTGGCCAGGCCTTTGATTTTGGGCTGGCCCTGGATATAGTATTCCTACTGATTGCATTAGAATAGCCCTCAGGGGTCATGCTGAATTCCAGGGCCCTGGAACCAGTTAGAAGAATGGAAGATGACCATATGTGCAGGGTTAGGGAATGATAATAAGGTGCAGCACAATACCAGCCTGGGTGTTGTGGAAATCCTCTGCTCTGCCTTCTGCAGGCTGTCATTCATAGCAGCATTGCATAAGAAATGCAGCCCAGCCTGGGCAGGGGAGGAGGAAAGCAAGCAGGAAAAAAGGAATTAAGTCTCTTAGTTAGTCCTTGGGTTCATTAAATGTCTCCTACCCTGAGAGGGTTGGAGAGTCTCGTGTTTCCTCTGGGAAGGTTTTTGAAAGGCCAGGCCAGGCTGGTGCCAGCAAAAGCAGCTTCAGCAATTGCTGTCCCTGAGCATCAGCTCTTGTGCCAGAGCCACCCTGTGCCTGTCCCCAGAGAGGGGGGAGTTGGCAGGGTGAGGAGCTCATCCCTGGCTGCCTCCTCACTGAGTGCTGCTGAATCCAGGTCGGCCAGGCCACATCCCATGGGATGTCAGCAGGGCTGGGCTCCCCTCTGGGGCTCTGAGCTGGAGCCCTGCCCAGGTCTAGGAGAGCTCTTCCAGCCTGGCTGAAACCAAACCTAACCCTTAACCAGCAGCACATCCTCAGTCTTTCCTCTCAAAACTGTTTCACTTTCAGTGGAGTAATGAGAGTTTAAAAAGGAGTTCTAGGCAGAGGAGGGAAGGTCTATAATTCTCCTAACTAGGGGTTAGGGCACTGTATTGGAGAGGTAAATGGGGCTCTGCTCTAGCAAATATTTGCATTGCTTTTATTAAGCAGAGAACTTATCACAGCAACAGACTTTATTTTTTAATGTCCTATCCTGAACTGCAAATCATAAGAAATTACAGGAAACAGGAGGTCTGGGCTCCCCTGCCCTGGAGGCAGCTGGGTTTCCACTTTGTAGGTGCAAACAGCTGATCCCACTGCACTGCCACTTGTACAATTCGGTGACACACACTGCTAGGGACAAGTTTTCACAGGTGCAAGATTGCCTTTGAAAAGAGATCAATCCACCTCTTAAAGCAGTTTTATTAAGTGTTGACAATTCCCATTATTTTTCAGGCATGGCTGGTTGTCACTTTGGGCAAATCCTGGGATGGCTCCTGCTCTCTGCTGGCTTCAGGGGCTTTGGGCAGGGTGAGGCTGTACCTGCTCTCCCCAGAACACAGCTGCTGTCTCAGTCAGGGCAAACCTTTAACCCTGGGGACCAGGCTGGCTCTGGGGCTGGGCCTGCTGCTGCTAATCCTGCTGTCACTACGTGCTGCAGCTGTGATTTGCAGCAGGCTCTGCCTCGAGTCACTCTTTTCACACCAGTCAGTCTCCACTAACGCACAGCGTGGCCTCAGCTCTTCCCTGCACGTGCATCTCCTGGCCTCTGCAGTGTTTCATCATTACCATGCATTAACTTATTAATGGCACAGCTCTTCTTAATTAATTAAAATGGTCCAGGTTTTACCTAATGTGGGTATGTACCTACCCTGGTTCACCTTGTCAGGGCATGTCTGAGCATCCTGCTGAAGTGCAGTGAATGCTGGTCCTAACCAGGGTGGTGCATGTCCATCCTCCTCCCTCAGAGGAGCAGCTCAGGCTCTGGAATAGCTTGGATCAGCAGGGAGACTTTAGGGTTTGCTGAGGGCTGGGAAGGACGGGGTGAGCATTGCTGCAGGAATGTGACACAGGAAGGCACTCAGGCCTCAGTTCTGTGTTCTCCACAGCCAACACTTCAGAAAACACAGCCTTAAATTCCTTTATGTTCTGATGGCACAATTAACAGCAAGCCATCAATCTGCATTAGCAGAATGCAAGTTAGTTGAGGCATTATTAAATATTTAGAGGCTGTGGGGTTTTACTTCAAAACCTACTTTCCACTTCTAATAAAGAACAATAATGTTTATTTACCTGTCCTTGCTCCTGAGCTGGGCTCCATACAATTACCTGGAGTGCCCAGAGCCTCAAGGCACAGGGATAAGGTGTACCTGAGAATTTGGGGAGTGGGCAAGCAGTGGTCCTGCGAGAAATGCTCCACTTTTCATGTGTAGCTTATCCATACCTCATTAGTTAATTAAGGATCACTAAAATCAGTCACTTTTGCACCAATTCTTAGCCCAGCTGGAGTTGGTGGTGCTGTGCTGGGCTGCTGCTGTATTCCCAAACCATTGCACCACTGTGGCACAAATCAAAATTCCCTGAACAAGAGCAGGGCAGGCAGGGGCTGCCAGAGCTGCAGTTTGTCAGGACAGGGAGTGCTGACTGACAGATCCTGGCAGGTCTGGCTGCTGCAGCTCCCTGCCTGCCCCTGTGTCATTCTGGCTCTGCCTTGGTGACAACTGCCTGAGAGGTGGGAGCAATTCTCCAATTGTCCCTTTATCAGCCTGCCCTGTGCTCAGTCTGGCACTGCTGCTCCTTTGCACAGAAATGTGGCATTTAAACAGGCAGGTTAAAAAGAGCAATAATGAAATTGTGTCCCTCAGTTTGGTCCTGGAGGGCTGGGCAGAGCCCTGGGATGAAGGAGGGGAAGGGCAGTGAAAGCCTTTCCCAGGTAACTGCACCTTGGGCTCACTTTATGCAGAGCCCTGGGTTTATCTGCACATCTGACATGCCACTGGGCTCACTTGCAGAAAGCTGACCCTGTGTCAAAGGAGATGATCTGACTGACTTCTTCTATTTCTGGAAATGATTAATCTGTTTAGAAGAAGTTCCGTTAAAAAAAGTCTTGAAGTTTCCTTCCACGTTTTCATTGATTTCTTAAAGATTGAATTACATTTCCCATTTGTTAGAGACCGAGTAGTGGCTCTTCAGAGAAATTCTGATCCCAGTGCTCTGGCTCGTGCTTTGGGAGGCATTGGAAGGGGCTGCCCAGAGAGGTCTGGAGGTGCCCAAATCCCTGGGGTGACCCATCCCTGGAAATGTCCAAATCCCTGGGATGACCCATCCCTGGAGGTGTCCCCATCCCTGGGGTGACCCACCCCTGGAGGTGTCCCCATCCCTGGGGTGACCCACCCCTGGAGGTGTCCAGGGAAGGACTGGACATGGCACTCAGAGCAGAGCAATGAGCAACTGTTCCTTCTTTTTACCTTCAGCTCCACTCTGGACAAGAGCCACATCTCACAAGCCACACAATGCCTTCTTTACCCCACAGAATGGCAGTCTGGGTTCTCTTCAAATGTGTTTGCATTTCTGTTTTTCCCAGCCTGTTCTGAGCTATAAATACTCCCAGGAGCCATTAGGCTCCTATCAGATACATTCATATTTGCCCTTCTTTTGGCATTCCAGTCCCCAGCTGAATCTGATAAGTAGATCAGTCACTGCCATGTCAGCTGAGAAGAGCAATGTTGTACCTTAATATTTGTCATCATTACCCAACACACCCATGCAGAGCAAACTGTGAGGAATGCAGGTTTTCATGCTTTATCAGCTGTAACTAAACATCTGGTTACAAAAAAAAAAATGAATCACTCAAAGTTAATGAAGGTTATGATTTCATATAATCCTTTTCAAGCAAAACAAATTCCACTGGAAGAATATAATAGATTAACTGTGGAACTGAATCAATTGAGGTTTTGCCATCAGTTATTTATAACCCATCCGGTTTCCATTCTGAGCTCAAACTTTGTTTTGTCATTGCCAGCAGGACTTTTGCATTTCTTTTGAAATGTGCTCTCGAACTCATTCATTTGGTAGTTTCCTAGAAACATAACCACTGGTTTAACTGGGAGTTCCAGCAGATCAGTTCAGTTTGTGTTACTGAAAGGCTGCTTTTAACAAGTGAGAATAAAATGCAGGTATTCCTCAAGTTCAGGCCTCGTGGGCACTACCAGGGTGCAGCTGCAGAGGTGCAGGAACGTGGCCTTCTGTAACCTTCTCTTCAGCAGCTCTGAACTATTTCACTCCTGGTGGGAAGATCTTGGCAGGGCCAGGATGAGGAAGGAAATCTCAATTTCCCTTCTGAGATGGGAGGAACTGGGGCACTCTGGTGTTCAGAGGTGCTGCCCAAGGTGGGAAGAGCTGAAGTGGGCAGTGCTGTGCTGGGCAGGAGGACAAAGAGCCCAGGGAAGCCAAAGGCAAAGCAGGGATGTATTTCAAGCTCTTGGAGAGAAGGTTGGAATTGGTTGGGAAGAGCAGGCAGGCAGCCTGACAGCAAAGCCAAAGCAGGGCAAACTGACAGACCAGAAGTCTCCCAAATTGAAAAGGGTTGTGTGAGTGCTTTAAAATTATTACACAATTTCCTGGCACGTGGGTGACAGAATTTTAGGAGGTATGACAGAGGAAAAGTGCTTTAACAAAGCCTCTGAATTTTATTCCCTAGCAGATTATGATTTATCTTAAGGTAATTCAGAGTATTCATTTAATTTCATTTAATTTAATTTAAATCCATTTAAATTCATTTAATTTAAAAACTAAACTAAATAAAACTGCTTGTTCTTTAAGAATGCTGCTCCCTGCACCCCTGAGTCTGGGATTTAGCAGGCTAATGGGATCAGTCATCCCCTACTTAAATACATCCTGGACAGCATTCAAAGGAATGTTGTTGTTTGTGTCCAAACTGGGCTGTCCTCCTCTTTTTTAGCATCTCTGAAAATAAGTGAAGGTCCTGGAAGTGCTGATGGTGCCAGGGCAGGGCAGGTTGTGCCTGCAGGAGCATCTCTCCCATCCTGCTGGCCCCTGGCTGTCCTCCTTGACTTCCCCCTCTGGCTCCTTCTGGCTCCGGGATTTGGTGACCCAGGTCCAACGTACCCAAGCTCTTCCCTGCCCATGGCTGGGGACAGTTGGTGGCACTGCCCCCTCTGTGCTGGTCCCAGGGTCACAAGCAGGGCTGTGCCAGCCCAGTGCCACCCTGGTGCTGAAGGAGGGAGGGACAGTCGTGGCCAGCTGGGCTGGGCAATGACCAGCAGGAGAATTGGAGCAGTGGGAGCAGTGCATTGGCATCCAGCCTGTTGCTGTCTGAGTCCCGAAAAACTGGGGTCAAACGAGAGATAATTCACATTAAAAAGCCAAGTCATTAGTGTTGGATACACAGCAATTCAGGTCTGACCCCCACAGCAAACTAAAACTTCCTGTGAGGGAAATCCCAGTGGCCTCAGCTCTGTCCACTCACGCTGTGATGTAAATCCAGAATAGTTTGCTTTGATAAATCTGAGAACGGGACAAAGCCACTACAGTTACTCATTTAGTGATGGAGTACAAAATCATTCAGTGATGAAGTACAAAACCAAATGGATTCAGGATCTTTCTGGAAGGTGAATATGAGTACAAAAATAGAGTTGCTTTGCCAGCCCCCTTTTTGCTGGATAAAGTTTCACATCCTCCCAAACGACACCCAGTTGTCTCCTCTGTGTAGCACATATCTCCCACTTCTTTCACAAAGCTTCCATGACTTATCTATTTTTGTTTTTCCCAGCTGTTGTTGTAAAATCTGTTATCTTTAATGTATTACCCTGAAAAACAACACACCTTTGAGAAGGCCAGTGGACTGTGACATAATTAGATGCAAAATGCACATCTAAAAGCTGTTTACTTCCTGTAACACCAGGATAACTACTAATGAATCACCGACTCTGGGGATTCTCAGTTTGTAACTGGATACTCCACAAACTTCTTATCAGATCAACAATGATTTCTGTCAAAAAAGGGGGGGAAAAAAGACAAGTGGGGGTGGGCAGGTTTTTTTCCCCTGAAACCAGAGTTTAGCCTATATGCACCGATTCTAAAGCATTTTTAGCATGTCAGGCAGAGTAGTCATGGTGAGTTTGAAGGGATAAGGGAAGATAAAGTGTATCAAAGCAGGATCTGACACTCGTGATGCTATGCAGACCTTTCTTTCTGAGAGCATCTCGCGGGCTGGACTGACAGCAGGGATTAATCCATGCAAAGGCAATAAACAATAGTTGAAGTGGGGTTGAGGCCTAACACCTGGATGTTGTGTTAGCAGCAGCAGAGGAGCCTGCTTCATGCTGGGGGTGAATATATATGATTCTGACACTGTTGCTTTGCCAGCAACAGGTAAGACTGCTCAGGCCTCTTTGGTGAAAGGGATTTTTTGCCTTTTTCCCCTTCTTTTTGGCCGTGGCTGTGTGGTGCAGATGAAATGCTTCGGCGCGCTCCCACATGGCGCCAGGTACAGCAGCTTTAGCACAGGGACTGGCGACGTGTGCTCATCCCCAGACCTGTGTTTATCCAGGCTCAGGCTGGGCACGGCACCTCGAGGTGGGTGAGGGGGTCCCAGGGGGGTTTCCCACGCAGGACAGTGGGGTCCCCTCCCCACAGCTCCGGGGCCATCCCGAGCCTGGCCGGCAGAACCGAACCGAGCTCGGCGCGTCCGCTCAAGCGCGCGGGCCCTGCCGAGGCTGCGGGAGGCAGAGCACAGGGGAAGCTCCCCTCATCTTTTTTCTGGCTATAAAATTTGCCAAAAAGTTTGGCTAAAGAAGCCAAAAGGCCACAGAACTTCATGGGCACGGAGGGATCCTGGGGCAGGCCCGGCGCAGCGGGACCTTGGAGGGGAGCTCACTGTGTGGGGGCCTTTCTCCATCTTTGACCTCATTTACTCTCGTGTATTATCTCTGACTCGGCAGGGTCAGCCTATGTAGGTCAGGGATTCATTGACATAGATGTTCATCTCTCTTCTTTACAAGGAGAAAAAGGCAGGGGGGGAAAGGGAAAGTGGGTTGGACAGACTGACAGAAGGTCCCAACAGCCCAGTTCAGAAAGAGATCCGGTGGGAGGATGGAGCGAGAGAGGGAGCGGAGCAAGAGGAGAAGTGGCTGGAGAGAGGGAGCGGAGAAAGAGGAGAAGTGGCTGGAGAGAGGGAGCGGAGAAAGAGGAGAAGTGGCTCCAGTGATGCTCTGGGCCAACAGTTGGGAAATGCACGAGTGGGAGCCATGCCCTGGTTTGGGACACTGCACCGTGGTGTCCCTGGTGTCACCTGAGAGCAGAGAACTGCAGTCGTGGCACAGAGCTCCAAGCACACTCAGGGCACAGCTCTTCCAGCTAGATGGTTTCAGTGAAATTACTTGGAGAATTTAATTATCCGAGTCGTGTACTAGGAGATCCCCTGAGAAAATGAAGGGAAATGGGATGTCTTTGCTGTTTCATGCTCTGTTACAAGCATTTTTTGCATTCAGCAGCACCAAATTATATGTATCGAAAATCCAATTGCTAAGACACTTGGCCAAGATCAAGAGAGATTTTGCTTAGGAAAACAAGGAATCAAATCCAGATTTCCCAAAGCCATATGTGAATTCCATCCTGCCAGTCTGGGCTCGCCCACAGTGAATTAAATCAACCTTTGACAAGGGGCAAGATCACTTTTGGCTGCAGTTACCAGGAGGTAGAAGTGGCTATTCTACTTTCACCTGTCTCATCTGGCTCTTTATAACTACCCAGTCCTTCCTCAAAAATAGCACAGGGAAATATTAAATATATTTTTCTGAGTTAACCTTTCTGTGTCAGCTCCTGCAGAGACAATAATTTGAATAAGTAGCTATGATATTATTTTCTTCAATCCCTTTCTCTGTCTGGACAAGCAGCACAAGTTTGTGCCCTTCCTCTGCTCCTTGGCCAGTGTATTTAGATGTTACAGAAGAGATTTTGAACACACTGGAGGCTTGCCAGGGCCAGGGGCTGAGGCTGGTAGGCAGTGAGGTATCTGGAATACAGAAGTCTGTCCAATTCAGTCCCACTCATGTGTTACTGGAAGCCTTTCTGCTAAATTCAGGCTTACCATCAGCCTGTTAATGTTTACAATGTGGCTCTTTTGGAATAGATGGGAAGGATTTGCAAAGTGAATGTGCCTATAAAATCTCTTATTTACATGCATCATTTGAGTGATTGTGTGTGCACAAGGACAATGACGTGAGTTGTTTCCTATGCAGTGTATTCAGCAGTCTTTTTCATGCAGCAGTGTGGGCACAATGGGTTTTTAGGGGCATTCATCAGTGCCCTCCTCTGTAACCTGCCTCACAGAGTTTACAGCAACTTGATTTCAGACAGTGTTGGATTTCCAGAAGGAAAAAAAAAAGAAAAAATCCTCATCAAGCAAGGCTTGGAAATCGGGGCAGGCAGGAAAATGTGGCAGAGCTGGGCAGCTGCTCAGCCTGGCAGTCCTTGGAGCCCATCCCTCTTTGGGCTTTGGGGACTTTTTGCCCAGTTCCTTTAGGCATATAAAAGCACATTTCTAGCAATGAAGGGAATGTCCTTGCTGTGGTTATGGATAGGGAATGTCTGATGGATGAGCCAGGACCAGGATGAGAAGAAACCACTTTGGGAAACATCGAATGGTGAAGCAGGAGGAGGAGCCCACTGGTGTGGGCTCATCCTTGGTTTTACCAAGACACAGCTCAGGTGCCAATTTGTGCCTTCCTCCTCTCGTCCTCCAGGCATGAGCCTGGGGGCTTTTTCCTCAGGGTCCAGCACACAGAGGCTGCTCTGAAAACTCTGGAAGCAACTGCAATACAGAAAACACCCTCCCAGCACTGGCTGGGTGCAGCAGATAATTTAGGCTGTAGGCTGAAGAGCACCTGGCAGCAGGGACAAACCTTGCTCACAAAATTTCAGCTGTGCTTTATTTCTTGATCCAAGAAATATTGCTTCACAATTCCACATCATCTTCTGATCCAAGTGTTCCAAACTGCTTTCAAACTAGGAATTCCCAAGGTCTGGCAGCAGCTCTGGGTGCTGGATACCCAGCTTCATTTACATTCATTGAACGATTATATTAATTTAAATTAAAAAAGCAACTGAAGTCTGCATGAAGCTCTGTTTGGTGATGAACCCTCCTTGTCACTGCAACAGAAATTAACCTCTTGTCAACAGCTCTTAACAGGAGGGCTGCAGAGAGCCCAACTTCCCAAAGTGAGGAAATAGCCAAGAAGCAGCAGAACTCTGACATCTGAATTTTAATACACCAACCCCTTAGGAAGCTGATCAGGAGGGGGGGGGGGAAGTATTTGTGCAAAATGCTTTTATTTGATTGTTTTCTCTCCATTCAGGAAGAGTAGTTGCCCTAACAATGGCACGAATGTAGTGTATTGGTGAGTTGTATCCCTTGAACTCCAACTTACAGAACAAAAGACTTCTAAGAAGCATCCATGCAGCAGATGTTTAGTTATCTGAAGTGTCAGAATGCCAATTAGATATTGAACATGGCAGGAGGAGGGTGGAGTTTCCAAAACAAATGAATGATGAATAGGAACAGTTCCCGAGTTTGGTCTAAAGTCCTGCTGTTCTTTTGTAAAATGATTTGTGGCAAATTTGTTTTGTCACTGAGGCATAGTTCCCCTTCAGGATTTAAGTAATTTTTATAATCACTCCAAGGAAACTTAAAAAAAAAAAAAAAAGAAAAAAAAAAAGAAAAGGAAAGAAGAAAAGGAAAAAAAGAGAGAGAAGGAATATGAGGATAAAGTGCCTTATTTGTTATGAAGAGCAGGGTCGAAAAATGAATATGTTTTAAAGTGTAACCAAATAATCCTGTCTTCCATGTGGTTCATACATAGGGGCTACTCCCCCACAGTGAAATCCTAGCCTTGCATTGCAATAGAAAGGGGATTCTTTCTCAGGAGGGAGTGGGGAGGGAGGGCGTCCAAAACATGAATGAATTCAGTGAAAATCGTTTGTTTCAGAGATTAAATTTTAAATTTTATTGCTAGTCAATGCCAGGGTAATCTACATGGTGACATGAAGGGGGTTAAAAAAAATCAACGAGGTTACAAAATGCCTCTGTAGCTGACTTGCATTTTTATTGTCATTGACCTCAGTAAATCATTGCTAGAAATTAATATAACATGGACATTTTCAGCTCAGTGCTTAAAATACTCATCTTTGACTTGCAAAAAGCTCTGGATTTTTCTTCTAAACAGTCACACACAACTTGTAAATGTACTCAGGACAACTGATCCTGTGTGTCCCTGGCAAATAAGAATAATACTGGACAGTATAAAATACCAGGCAAGGCAGCAGAGAGGAAATTGGACTTGCATTGACTTAAATAAGCAAGTGCTGTGACAAAATTGTTTAGTTCTCTTTTGACCTTTGGAGGTCACGTTTGACTATTTATGCTATCTCCTAATGCTCTGCCTCTCCCTGCCTGGTAACAATTATGTGTTTATGCTGTTCTTTGCCTTCCCGGTTGGTATATTAAACAATCACTAATTGCTGCATAAAAATATACATTCCTGTTGTGGAGCTTCCTGTAAACACCCAGCTACTTCCAAATGCTCCATTTAAGGAGCCAAATGAAAACCTCCCTGGTTTAGTCATGTTGGCTGATTTGTTTAAAACAAAGGCACAGAAACCAAAATATTAAAAATTGACTTTTTAAATTTTTTCCATCCAGATATGGGAACAAACAGCAAGACTTATTCTGGGGAGGAGGGAGTTGGATGATGTGGGTAGATTTAGAATTTGTTTGCAGCAGTGTTATCAAAGGAAAAGCTCAGCTGAATATGATTTTAATGGACATTTTGTGATCATCTTTATTGTAGTATGTGGCCTTTTTGTCTAAGGGGGTTTATTGCTAAGAAAGCTGAGAAAAAGGTCTTTTTTACAGTCCTACATATGACAATTTCTGTCAAATTCAGCAGCAAAGACAATAAGAATTCAGTCTCAGAGTGAGTTCTGCTGCTTTGAGAGCTCTCCCTGTTCCCACTGAGGTGCACGGTGCTGATTAATTCCAAAGGCTGCCAAGCCAAAACAAAGCTAATCTAAGGCTGGATCCTGATGCTCATATTTAAGTACTTGAGTGAAAGAGATTTGAGGTTTAAGAGATTCAGAGATTCAGAGCCACCAAACACCTTCAGAAAACATTAATAATAAGTTTTCATGGAAACTATCCAGCTACTGTAAAACCTCTCTGAATTATTTTTATTACTATTTTCTCAGCTTTTTTTTTTAATTGTATGCCCCTTAGTTCAATGCTGCAACTTGAAAATAATTCAGGCAATTTATTGAGAGACAGATTGAGCAATTCCCCCCACCAGGGCATTTCAATGCATTTCAATCAGGCTCTTAAGCACCATGTAGGTCATGCACTTTGCCCACCTGGCTCTTTGGTGTATAGTGCTTAAAAACATGGAAGTCTGATAAAAAACTGGTTGGAAAACACAGCTTTTTTCTTGCCCTTTTAGTTTACAAATGTTACTTTCATGCTGAATGCTCCTCAGAGAAATCGGTTCATGACAATGACAGTGCTGGGTCACTTCTCTGCTTCCTGGCTACACTTGGGGTTTCTGCTTTTACTTTGAAAAATGCTGGGCAGGGGATGCTCAGGGGGTGTTAACTGTGCCCAGTGCTGAGTGTTAACTGTGCCCAGTGTTACCTGTGCCCAGTGCTCAGTGTTACCTGTGCCCAATGCCCAGAGTTAACTGTGCCCAGTGCTCAGTGTTAACTGTGCCCAGTTTAATTGTGCCCAGTGCTCAGAGTTAACTCTGCCCAGTTTAACTGTGCCCAGTGCTCAGGGAGTGTTAACTCTGCCCAGTGTTAACTGTGCCCAGTGCTCAGCCTGGCCAGGGCTCCATACAAGGCACCACTGAAATCTGGCTGCTCTCTTGTACTGAGGTTAAAGCAGCACCACAGCCTTTAACTGATGCTTTGATGCTCCAGGAGAGGGGACAGGGTGCTGGACACTCCCGAGCAAGGAGCCAGCCCCAAGTGACAGAGTCCTGCTCCTGATGACGTTACAGTAGGTAAAGCAGTGAAACGGGGCAGGAAAGCCATTTCCCAGGCTATTTCCTGATTTCCTGCTCTCTGCATTCCTGCACATAAACCTTTAATTCATTTCAGAATGCAGAGGTCATGACAAAAAGTCAGAGGATAAATATACCCTTTTGACAAACAGAAGGTTGACAGCAGTTTTTCGGCAGCAGTTTCAGGCCAGGTGTTTCCCATACACTGTATGGAAATGTGTCCATGTTGTGTTAGTGCTCCACTGTAAACACTCTGCAGCTTTATGGTCCAAAATCATTTCTTGAAGGCAAGGCAGAAATGTTGACATCTGTATTTGTGCAACACCACAGGTCTGTCTGTCCAAGGAGACTTGGGGTTCCGTGACCTGGGGGCTGCATGGTGTGAAAGGAGTCACAGAATCAGGATTTGTTTGTCAAACGTCCTGCAGTGAATTGCTGCTGAGTCAGGAATTGCATATTTCATATTCTCTTATGATGGAGAAATGCAAATATTTGCATTTTAGTGACAAGGCAGCCAAAGGTTTAACCCTCAAAGAGGTCATTCTGTGATCCCTGAATCCTTATATTGCAATTATTTGTTGTGGTTTGTTGTGAGAACAGACTGTGAGTGAGGGGAGACTTTTGTCACTGATACACAAAAGGAAAGAGGCTGGACAGCAGTAGGAATTTCCCCATGGAAAGGGTGGCCAGGCCTTGGCAGGGGCTGCCCGGAGATGTTTGGAGTGCCCATCCCTGGAGGTGTCCCAGGAATTCCTGGAGGTGGCACTCAGAGCTCTGGGCTGGGGACGAGGTGGGGACCAAGCACAGCTGGGACTGGATGATTTTGGGGATCTTTTCCCACCTCAGTGATTCCATGATCTCTAAAATCAAGAGATAAGGTACAAAGTTATGACTGGTGGCAGTTCTTTGCCCAGACCAAACACTGCATTGCTCCTTGCAGATACTTTTCCAATAAATATTTGGGCTGTTGGAATGATGGAGCAGAAGCACAGCCTGCACTGTGCAGTGAATCTCCCAACAGGGAGAGGCAGCAAAAATTCTGCAGTGAAATAGAGAATCCCTGGGATTTGGTACCTCCCAGGAGGGCTGCACCCCAGGGAGTAAATGCTGCACCCCCAGGGGCACAAGGGCTGTCCACGAGTCCCAGCTCAGCCTCTGGTGACGTGCCACAGTCCAGGTCAATAAAGTGCAGGAGTTTTGTTTAGCTAAAAAATCTTTTGGATTAGATGGCTCAACTTCAAATGATCCTCTGATAAGCAGAGAGAAAATACACACCCTCAATTTGCTTTTATTTGGAAAAGAAGAGCCTAAAGAGGAAAAGGATAACTGTGAGTGCCTGGGAGCAAGGAGTTCAGGGGGATTGCAGATGGAACCACAGGAGCCTCTGGGTCTTCCCTGCTGAGACACTGCCTTAGGAGATAGCTCAGTGCCTTTACCTCTGGTGGCTTTTGGGTGGTTTGTTTTCTCCCTGAGCAAGAGCAAGGTTTGATCATTCAAGTAAAACTAGACTAGGATCTGCCTTGAAAGAAATCAGGAAAATATGAGAAAGGCAAGTTGATCTCCCTGCTGTAAGTGCAAGATTTTGTGCTGTGCTTCCACTTGCACGAGGTGTGGGACTTGGCAGTGATCTGTTGGACCAAAACCATTCCAGGCTGCTAAGTGCAACAAATCTATTGAGGAAAACATGGATGGGAAAGAACAATCAGTTTATGTTTTCCTGCTCTCTTTAGCTCCCTGCTCAGCCTCAGGCTGTGTGTTTGTGAAGCTCTCCCTGTGCCAAGGGTTGCCAGTCCTGCACAGGAGAACTGAGAACCCCCCAGAAAGGGAGGGGTGGATGGCACTGAGGAGCTGTTATCACCCAGATCGATGTTTCCTGCAATCCAAACCACCCTCCTTGGCTTGAAATGAATTGATTGCAGCTGTCCAGATGTCACTGGCTCCCAGCAGCTTCCCAAGTGCCTTCTCCCCTTGGAAAACTGGAGACTCTCCTGTACTTGCCCTGGTGCATTAGGTCTCCCAAGGGACATCTGTGTGGTTTTACCCTCATTTTGCCAAGGGTGCTGCCAGTGGGTGACCTGAACAAACCCCCTCTGCAGCTGTTCCCAAAGCTGTTTGATAAAACCTGGAAAATGCTACTGAGGAACAAAACAATCCTCTCTACACATCACGAGTATTATTTGCTTTAGAATTCAACTTGGTTTCATTAGATACCAAAGTTTGAAAGCAACCTTCAAACAACCCCTTTTGCCCCCATCCTCCAAATAAAATGTGAAGGAGATAAATAGATTAGGGTCCTGTTTGCATATTGATAAGAAAAAGTACATTACATCAATGTAACCAAATCTCTTATCACAGCCATTGCAGCCTTCAAGGTCCCTATTAATAGGAGAGCAGGGAAAAACCTGAGTGTTGAAATCAGCTTATTAAAGGGTTTGCTTCCCCTCAGTTTTTATGAAGTGATGTGAATTACTGTTCATCAGGGGTTGAAGGAAGTGTGGCATCCTCTGAGATGGTTCAGCTGACCCAAGGCTCCTTAAATTCTTCATGTGCTTTAAAGTGACTCAGGTACAGCAAAGTTTCCCCCAGATTGTGGCAGCAATTCCACCTGGCCAGCAAAGCAGCATCTCCTTCACTCACCAGCTGCTGGGGAGCACAGTCACCCTTTCAGAATTTCTTTTTTAGGAAGTTGAAGGGATTGCAATGGTTTTGGGAGAGGAATTTCCAAACCCAGGGTGTCAGTGTTGCGAGGATGGATGTGAGCTTTGTTCAACTCTTCACCTGACTTGGTTTTCCTGCTGGGCCACCTCAAAGGCCTCTGGTTTTGCTCTTTCCCCTGGACAGCAGCAGAGCTGAGGGTCCTTTCTGTGTGTTATCTCAGCTCCAGAGCTGCTGTTTTGTAGTGTCAGTGATGATTTCCCTTGGTGTTGGTTGTTGCCTGGCTGGGGGCAAGGACAGGCTCTGTGCTGGGGTATCCAACAGGCAGCCCTGAGGAGCTCAGACACAAAGTCTGTGACCTTCCCTCTTCCTCTTCACAGACTGGGTAACACGGTGGGGTTCAGCTTGGCCCTCGTGCTTTATCTGCTTGTGACCCATTTCCATTTCCAAATTTCCCCTGAAAAATAACAAAGAGAGTGGAGGAGTGCTGGGGGGTCTGGCACAAAGAAAATCTGCAAACCTGCACTCAGATAAAGGACAGAAAAACAGAGAAAAGCAAAACTTGTCTATATTTAGCAAGGATCGAGCTGAAAATGCAAAGAACTAAAAAAGCAAACCCTGTGCATCAGCTGTGAGGCACTGCCAGCACCTCCTTCCCAAAACCCACGAGTGAGGAGCTGTCCTGGGCAACAGTAAGGCAATGTTTTCAAAGTTTCTTTTTTTCTTTCTCCTCTCAGAAAATCCCGGACTCCAACCTGAATGATTGTTGCATGCTAAATAATATTAGCATTTAAATAGCCCAGCATTGTAGTTAACAACTGGGTGAGAGTAATGGGAGGGTGGCAGTGCTGGGTTCACACCTCTGGCCCCGGCCCTTTCCTACCCTCAGCTGTGCAGGGAGGAGGCAGCGCTGCTCCCCCTTTGTTCAAGATCTTTGCAGGGATAATGAAGATCCAGCAGCAGCTATAAAAAGCTAAAATCCTGGGCCTGTCTGTTAGCTTTTGCCTCCAACTGCCTATAAACCCATGTCTTGCTTGAAATATGACCCTGATCAAGAAACTCTCAATAAGCTGCTTGAAAGGCATTTAAAAATTTTCTTTTTATTTCATTTAATAAGCTTGACAGGCTCTTGCCCATAAGGAGGCTGCACAGAATATGTGTATACTCAGGTGTCCTCATTGTCACAGCTGAGATGTTGATATGTTGCCATGGAGGAAGGCTATTAATGAGAGGAAATTAAATTAGATCACCTCTGTGCATTTATCTGCACACAGCACAGCTTCAGTCTCGAGGAGAGGGAGTTCTTGTGGGAAAGCAATTAATAGATGCAGGTGCACAGGAAAAAAAAAACGCATTTCTTACAGATCTCTGAAGGATGCAGATGATATTTGGGCTCTTTGACATGCTAATCACCAAATTTCACAGATACCGGGTGATTTATTTCACACAAATTTCATAATTAGCAAAATGTTTTGTTTTTTCCAGAGTTCCTTTCACAAAAGGTAGCAGATGCAGCTGTCTAAGGTAGGGGGTGTAAATCATCTGCAGCTCGTGTAGAAAGCTCTGAGACACCCCAGCCTTGTCTGGTGCTGTGTCCCGCAGCAGAGCGTGGGACCGAAAGTGCCCAAAAACGCTGGAGTGCTGCTGCAGCCAGGAGTGAGGAGAGGCAAGGTGGGATGAATTGTGAGTTAGCTGGGGCAGGAAGGCTGCAGCCAGGAGAAAATGGATCTTCTGGAAGCAGGACAGCAGCCTGGGGAGGAGGAGAGCCTCGGTGTCAGCAGGAACCTCCTGCCCCATCCTGGGGATGAACACGAGACCTGAATAAAGCCCCAACCAGACCTCAGTGCTGACAGATTTGTCGGCTTGTTTGGTTTGGGCTGTGTTTAGAGGAGTCTCTTGTGCCAGTTTGGAGAGTTAAATTTGCCCTGGAGGGCTCCAGGGCCAGGACCAGTCCAGCATCACCACCCATGGATCTCCCTCCTCTGGATTCCCCTGAGGAAGGGAGAGTAATTACCAGCCATGGGAATCTCTGACCAATCAATTCTGACTCCGTGACAATTCTTATTCTGCTGCATGGGGTGACAAATGAAATATTTTATAACTGTAGCTAATTGTGCTCAGTTTAAAACCAAGAAAATTGAGCCCCAAGGTCACCAGAATTAGAGTCAGGTACAACACGAGGTGTTATCCACAGGAGGTAAAAATCCACCTTCTGAACAACGAACTCAGTAGGAAATGGCACAAACTCTTTATTCTGGAAGGAAACTCAGTAGATTATGGCAAAACTGTAATTAATATCAAATATGTAAATTATACATTAATGACGTCTTACAATAAACAAATATAGTAGATTTAAATAATTGTGTCACCCAAGATTTTTCAACAGATCTTGGACTTTTAATTTTCTTGAGACATAGACTTAAATAAACTTGGTTTAAGAAAATGTACAGTACGTTTGCTGAGGTTTTGTCCCAAAGGAGAATGAATCCATGACAACTTTTCTTTTTCTTCTCTGCTCAGCCACAACCTAGCCAAAACCTGAACAATAAATTGTGCCCCTGGGCTGAAATCCTGTATGACAGGTCAGAGCCCAGAGGCAAATTTCAGAGATGAGCCACATAAGCCCTGCAAACAGGAGCTGATAATGATAACAATCACTGCCAAACCTTTAACCATGCCTGTGCTAGTGTGTGTCACTATAATACAATTTTGTATGTTAAACAACAGATGTCAAACAGAAGAAAGGAAAGAGGCCTTTGCTTTTCTTCTGTTGTGGACCTTGTTCTTCCAAAGCAGCCATTTTTTCAGTTGCCATGACAGTGTTAATAGGAGTTTATCATTTTCCCATGCCTGCTGCATACTAATGAGGGATCAATTCAGGACTGTTATCTGTAAGGCTGGGAAGGGTCCAGCACCATTCCCTGCAGCATTCAGGGCTGGGGCAGCACCTCCACCCCCAGATTTGTGGGGAGCAGTTTGTGCTGTTCCCCTTTAATCCACAGCAGGGTGAGGATATGCAGCAGACAAGGCAAACGACCACCAAAAAGTTGGATTTGCTATTTCCTGATTTGTGCTGGGGGGGAAAAGCAGCTGTGAAATATTCACAGAGATAAGGAATGGCTTGGGCTGCACTGGGAAAAGCTGAGATCTCTGTGCATTTGGCTGAACTTTGGGCCTTGGAAATTGTCTTTGGAGCACTTTGGGCTGTTGGGGGAAGGCAGCTCTCACCTTCTGCAGGAGCACCGGGGTTTCAGAGGTGTTTTGGCAGCCTATTGTGTGAGGGGGTCCTGCCCCCACCGGGCATTCTCCTCAGTCCAGCGGTGGAAAGGGATGAAGAAACTGAGATTAGGAGCTGGTTGCAGAACTGGTGTGTATGTGGGGGGTGATTAAAGTGATGCTGGACAGTTTTATCCCAAAAGTTAAGGAGTGCCATGACACAGAATTCATCAGACAGGAAGAATTCAGTCCCACACAGAGAGACTTCTCCTCATCAGCAGCTGCACAGAAAATATGGGGTTGAATCAGGATTATTCATATTTCTGCTGTGATTTATTCTAGGTAGCAAATTGAGTTCAACACACGGCCTAATCTGAGCTGTACCAGATTTTCAAATGCACTGTGTATCACCACACTGATAATGCTGTGGATTTCTAGATGTAAATTTTTCACCTACTTTCCTTCTGGCTTCCTGTGTTTGTTTTGTTCCTATAAAATCCTGAAGAAATGAGGGCAGAGTTTTCCCTTTTCTCCACACAGATTTTTTTTTTTTTTTTGGAAGAAATTTTAAAGCTTTTTGGTTTTTTTTTTTTTTTTTTTTTTTTTTTTTTTTTCATTCTTTTTTTCTTTTTTTTTTTTTTTTTTTTTTTTCGTGTGTGTGTGTGTGTTATTTGCAGTTGTTCTTTTATCACTATCTTCAGGAAGCAGCATTACCATGCTGCAGATAAGAGGCACATCCAGATGTGCATATCAAAGGATGAACAACTACTTATTAAGAAAAACTTCTTTTACGCCAAGCAGGGTTCAAAGGAAGAGTAAAGTCTAAGGCATAAGCGACAAAACTGTCTGGCAATTCTGTGCATTGTCAACCTAATGCACAGAATGGGGGAGAAAACAGTTTCATCCCAAAGAAATGGTTGCAAAATGCATGTGGAAAGACAAAAAGACACTCAAAGGGCAAGCACCCTTCTAAGCATTGACAGTGTCACCCATTCCTTTAATTTTTGTGCATTAAAAATAATTAAGGTGTTGAAATTGGATTTTTTTTTTTTTTGTCTGTAACATATTATTAACAAAAAGTTCCCAGGGAAAGGCAGAGGAAGCCAAACTCGTGATCCCACTTGGATGATGCTGGGAAATGCAGGAGCTTGCAGTGACTGTGTGGCAAAATATTCACATTACCCACCATCTTCATAAAATACCCTCTGAAAACTGAAGGGACAGCAGGTTTAGTTGCCTCTGTCACTGTAACCATGGCGAAGTTCAGAGTTGGATGTGGGTTTGGAGGATCCAGGGCAGGGGGTCCCTTCTCCCTGGGGAGTGTGAGCAGTGCCCAGGATCCCCAGCCCGTCTGCTGAACCAGCACAGCAGGGACAGGCTGCTGTTAGAGGTGTGGTGGGCTGCAAACACAATTTCCCCTTTTTGCCACACGCTGCAACCTCCTCTCTTTAGGGGAACCTGTCACAAAATATCAGGGAGCCAGGGGAAAGGTGAGGGCAGTGACTGCTGCTCCTTCTGAGCAGTCCCAGCATCCGATCCCTGGGGCTAAAATCCCAACTCCCTCTCTGCTGCAGGTTTGGTGGGACAGCCCTGGCTCACATCTGCTGAAGTGCATGAAATTCAGCTTTTTCCCCCTCTCTTTTCCTGCCCTCTCCCACCACAAATTGGGAAGACATCTCCAAGGAGGGTTTTGAGTGGAATCTCTGCTTCCTGACAGCCCTGCAGTGCCCTTGGAACAGCTGGATTCTGAATATCTGAGATTACAGCTCGTTTCAGGAGGTGATGCACATCAAAATGCTGCTGGGGTTCAGGACTGTAGGAGTGGGAATCTGATGGAAATGTTGGGGTGAGCAGGGTGTGCTCAGGACTCATCCTGCAAGTGAGCAGGGAAAGATTTTTCCTTGTTCTTTGTGAGGCCTTTTGAGAGATTGATTCTTTCTAATCAATCTTTCACTGTGAGTAAATTGAAATAAAATCATATTCAGGTTCCCACCCTGGCAACACCACAGCACTGGATAGTTCAGCAGCTGGCTTAATCACTGCAAGTTTCTGAGCTCTTTTCATCTTCAGCTCTGTTGAAAATATGAGATTGCATAATGCACTCCTATGTTTTATATAACAGCCTCACATGGCTTCACGTTATAATTTCACATCAGTTTTACCTCTGAGTTTCTAGCAGGTCAAGTAACCTTCTGATTTCATTTAAAGTTTCCTTTATTCTCTCCTGAAAAGGAAAATCTAGCTCTTGTTTGGACAGCTTTGGTAACTCCAAAGGAAAAATTGGGCATTATAGTGAATACAAAAGATTCACTTTCCATGCATTAGGCTTTTGAATTGCTTTCTTAATGCAAAGTTGGACAGGAGAGTATAGGCAGGGAAAAAAGATCATTTTGTGTCCATGGTCAGATGTCAATATTGACAAAAATAAATGGAATGTAACAATAGATCCTTGCAAAGATGAAGGTCATATGACTAAAATGTCTAAGCAGACCTTGCACTATGGCTGTATCTTACTGCTGTTTGTGATAAATCACTGGGTTCCCCCCACCCCTTGTTTAAAACACACAAAAAAAAGAGAGTAAATCTGGAATTTTAGCCCATTTTAGGCTATAACAGTGAAGGTGAATCTGAACTGCAGCACTTAAACGATGCAAATAAGAATAAAATTGTGAAAAAGAAAGCAAAAAATAAGCCTGAGGAGGTCAGGAGTGTTGGTGTCACTGTGGTCTGTGCACATCACTCCCCACTGGTTTGAAATGTATTTGAAATGTATTTCTTCCAGGCTCAGACTGCTCCCCCTGCCCAGGGGCTGGCTCAGCTCGTTTGTAAATTGGGTTAATTAGTGATAGTCTGTAAACTCATTGTGGCTTGAACTGAGACTTTTCCTCATGTCACACTTCCTTGCCCAAGTCAATCCCTTTATGAAATCGGTGCAGGTTTTTATTTTGCCCAGTTAATGTTGTTGTTTTAAACGGGGGCAGCTGGCCAGAATTCCACCCCTTCCCCTGGCCAGAATTCCACCCCTTCCCCTGGCCAGAATTCCACCCCATCCCCTGGCCAGAATTCCACCCCTTCCCCTGGCCAGAATTCCACCCCATCTCCTGGCCAGAATTCCACCCCTTCCCCTGGAGACTCTTCCCAAAGTGGGGAGCAGAGCTCACCCTGCAGGGCCTCTGTGTCTGTGCCACCCCAGTGTCCCTGCAGGGCCAAACCCTGAGCAAAACCCCCTCTTTGGTTCATGGAATCACAGAAACTCCTCTTGTGTTTGAGACCTTTGGCTCAGCAGCTCTTGAGAGCTTTGAAGTGTCATCATTTATGGTCTCCACACAGAGTTTGTGTTTTTGGTGTTCCTACCTCTTCCTTTTTGTTCTCTGAAGGTCCCTAACCCAGCATTCCTGATTGTCCCAATGTCTGGGCACCTTTTGTGAGACTGAAAGATAAACCCTGAGCTGTGCCCAGTGTTCCCAGTTCAGAATGTGGACAGACACTGTAAACCAATTAAAAAAAAATTCAAAAAACACTTCAAGTACTTCAATTTGCAGCTGATTTATAGACCTGATGAAAGCTATTTTCTTGACATGAAATAATTTTTTTCAGTGACTCATTTTTTTATTACCACTGCAGTCTGAGAAGTTCCTCATGTCTTGTCTTGCATGTGGAAAAATCAACTGTTGAGTTCACTCCAGAAGACAAAGGAGTGGACAAAGTTTCCCAGCCATGGCATTGTCCTCCCAGAGTGCTGAACAGCCCCACCAAGTTTGTTTCAATTACACTGCCATTTCCTAACTCAGTCCAAATATTTCTTCAAAAGACTCATCTGGTTTAGGGGCATGATCACAGGTGGAAGGTCACTTAGTCATTTGCAGAGACATTTTCTTCTCACTCAGACCATCCTTCAGGAATCTCAAAGCAATGCAGCAGTTTATGGCAGGAGGAGCAGGGCAGGGCAAGAGATATTTCCACGAAATTTCTTCAAATTCAGAGTAAATTTCTCTCCTTTCTGAGAAATGAGGCTGTTTCCTCACCTCCAGAGGAGAAGGAGCTCCACTGCTCCCAAGCACACGAGGAGCCTGTCCAGCACAGGATCTGCCAGGAAACTTCTGTCAAGGTGCCCATTATCATTGTTATTTACATTCCATGACATGCACATCCTAATGCTGGGCTCAGCCACTGTCACCCCTTGTGATGGGGGAAAAAAACCTTAAATTTCAACAAAAATCACATCATGATCGCTTTATTTGTCCAGTTCAGGATGCAGAGGCTGTGCCTGGCCTGTGAAGGGGGTAAACCCTGAGCTCTGCAGGTGGCCCTGGCAGAACCAGGTGCCCAGGGGATGCCCTGAAGTGCCACCTGCCCTCCTCCTGGATGTCTAAAGCCACCCTGGCAGTGCTGCCAGGGCCAGTCCTGGGGACAGCCCGGGCTCCCCCCATGGGACCATTGCAACGCTGCCGATTTTAATGCAGCGCCAGGAGGCTTTGGGGGAGGTTTAGGCAGCTTCATTTCCCGCTTCTGAATCGGAATAGTGCCCCTGTGGGAAATTCTTACTCTATAAATGTGGTCAGTCTGGCTTCTGGAGTGCACTGAGTGAGCCTGGGGCTTATCTGATCTGCTCTAAGTACAATGAGCCTGCCCCAGAAAACCAACAGGGCTGCACTGAATGGCAGGAGAAAAGTTCGTTAAACAGACAGCAAAATGAACTATTTATCAGATGCAAAGAGCAGAGGGAGGATTCCCAGTGTACTCTTAGTTGTGCTGGAAAATGGACAAGAAAATGCCTGGGTGCTTCAATTTGTGCAAAAACAAAACCAAACAAAAAAAGACAAGAAGGCTTTAGTTGTACTCTTTCCACAAGAGTGTTTTCCCTCATTTGGAATAGTTTGTGAAGTTTGTTAGGTGAAAACTGTTTAAAAAGTTGTCAAGTGTGATCAGCAATAAATCCGTATTGGTTTTGTTTCTTTAAAAAAATGACAGATTTCAGAAATCCATACTAGAGATTTATCCAGTGACAGCAGAACTTTTAGTGCCTCTCATAAAAAATATATGGGCTGATTCTCCCCTCCTGATTATTGGTAGAGCACAACAAAAGAGTTCTGAACATGGGTTTGATGATGAGGTGTGAAATGTTTCAGTGATTTGTTTTGTGTTTGTTCCTTTCATTTCTAGATCGCTCATGACAAACAGCAATGTATCAGCAGGACGAGACAATTTACTGCATGGGCTAAAAGGGGAAAAAAGTTCCATACATTTTATATCCCTTTTGTAGTCACTATACTGCACCAGAGATGACCGTGGGTCCCAGAGCCTGTGCTCAGCAGAGTTTATGTGTTAATAACTTCTTTGGATCACCTCACCCTATTTATTTTAGGGTCCTTAGATAAGGATGGTGCTGTCTGGTCTTTCTTTCATAAAACCCCCTTTCCAATTTTTCAAAAAATTACTTTCTCATTAAAATAAAAAACCCCCAAACCCCTCAGCTGAAGCTTTTCCCCCTTCTCAACTGAATGGATTTTTCCTTTGTTTGTACATGACAATTTGGGGGGGGAGAGTTTTGTGCTTAAACTGCTCATGTGACTGTGTCACATGCATATCAGCTACAAAAGGAGCTTTGGCATGTTATGTATAAATCTCCAGTAAGAGAGAAAATAGGCAAGTTTTACGTGACTGGTATCTCATTCACAATAATTAACTCATTAACCATCTCCAAGCACTGTAGGAGCAAGGGCAAAACAAGCAGCAAAGGAAACATTTTGGTCACGTTGTGGCACCTACAGGAAGAGTCACTATTCTCAGCACACCCTCTAGTTCTTTATGAATTCTTTATAAGTCTTTATAAATTACAAATTTTTAATTTAAAGCCTCTTGTCCTGATTTACACAGGAAGGGAGACCGGTGGGATAAGGTGGTGTCTGTCTCTTTTTGTAGACATTTCACCCCAAGCAACTCTCGAATTTGTTGCCTGGTCAGACCTGAATTTGAGGGGGAGGCAGAAGTCTCAAAGATTGTGATTCATTTCAGGACAAGTGCTAGATATCAGAGAAGGGCATTTTCATTTCCAGACTGCAGAAAGGGCTCTGATGTGTTCAGTCTTTACTGCACTGCAAAGCATCCAACTGCAAAACACACAGGAAACCTTCAGCAATTCCACTGCAAAACCAAAAGGCCAGGAGCACAACCAAGAAAAATTGCTGTAAGGCAGTTTTAAATATGAAACAACCACTGTCATTTGTTGCCAGCCCTCCTGTGCCAGAGACACACAACCCCTTTCATCTCCCACCGTGTAAACCCAAACCCAAGCACGTTGCTGGAACAGCCTGGCAATCTTTATCTCCTTCATCAGCATTTTAGGATAATTTTGAGTGAAAGCTCTGCTGAAGGCAAGTTCCCCTCTCTGAGAGTGTCACCACATCCTTGGCAGTGTGCAGGTAGCTGCTTTTCCAGAAGCCAGAGTAACTCTGCTGTGGGGTGGTGGCTGCCCAGGCCAGATCCATCCTGGGAACCTCCAAAGCATCCTGTGCTCATTCAAGGCTCAAGAAGTGCTCTGGTGCTTTGGACATGTCAGGTTCATTCCCTCAGAGCCAGCCAGGTGTGTGTTCCTGGAGCAGGAGGGTGAGGGATGTTACTCTGGAGATGAGGAGAGGGAAGGACAGTCCCAGCCAGGTGTCCTGGTTTGTTCTCATCCCTTTGCAGCAGGGCTGGAGCTGAGGGGTTGCTGTCATTAAGCTGTAAAAGCAGGAGAAGGAAATGGGCACATAAAGCCATCCCCTACAAAAAGTGACATCCCTGAGATTATTCTGGGTTTAAGAGGCTTTTTAATTTGTCCGTGGGTGAAAGGAAACGTGGCTTTTGTGCAGAGGTTCTGATAAATCTCTTTGTGACAAGGGGCAGTGGACAAGTCATGGGGACAGATTCCCTGCAGGTGTGACAGGGCCCTGTGCCCACCCAGGGCTGGCAGCTGAGGGCAGGACCTCCACGAAGTGTAGCTTAGGCTCCAAATGGCTTTGATCAAACATTTCTGGGGATTTTTTCCTCAATATCAGGGCCCATTTGAGAGGTGCACCTCTCTTTTATGACACATTGGTTATGTCAGAGCAAGGTGGAATTGGGAGGTGAAGGTGATGGATAAAGGGTGGGTGTCACTCCCAGCAGTCTCTCAGTGCCTGCACAATTCCCACTGTGACAAGTTTGCTCCAACACTCAGGGCTGAAATTCATTGCCAGAGGAACAACAGGGGCTGCTTGTGCATCATCCCCAGCAGGACAGCACAGCCTTTGGAACTGGAATGTTCCCTAAAACCCTGGGAGACCCTAGCAGTGTTAGAAAGGGGAGCTAAAGATGTTCCTTTGGAGGGGGAGATCCCCCAGGCCAGCCCAGGATGGGCACAACCACCTCAGCACCCCCAGGCATTGCCAGGCACCAGTGAGCCTTGAATTTACAAGGTCAGTCAGAGCTGCAAATTGACCTAGACCTGAACTTCCTGGCTTCACTGGTTTGGACTTTTGGCTTCCTTGGATGGAATCCTTTCTTTTGGGGCCAGTATGGAAGTCCTGCTTGCATTTAGCTCATCAGCAGCTTGCTTTGGTGCTCTGGGCAGTTTGTAAAGGAGGCCTCCCTGAAATCACTGGTTGGCATCATAACCAAAAGGCTCTTCCTGCCATGCCTCCCTTTAAATGCAGCTCTGATGCTCTCTGATCATAAATGCAGCCTGGGCCCTGCACTTGAAAAAGCTGGGGAAGCACAGAAGTGGTTCTGGTATTTTCCTGTTCCCATTAAAAATGCTCAACGCTTGCCAATGTGATTTCGCTCTGGCCTGCTAAGCTCTTTTCACTGTACTGTAGGTCTAATTGTACAATTTTTCCAAAGAGAAGCCCCACCTTCCCCCCTTTCCACGGCACAGAAAAGCTCCTGCTGTGAACCTGCAGCTCTGGTGTCCCACAGGGCACAGGGGGCACTTCCAGCCCCACTTCCCACTGCAGGCAGGGAGCAGGGTCCCCAGGGCTGCTGTCTGCCAGCTTGCAGCCACCCCTGCTGCAGGCCACTAAACCTTTTTATGGGAACACCTTAATTCCTTCCAGTAAAAACCACCCCCTTCCCTTCCCTTCCCT
>VZRX01017110.1:203847-220650 GCA_013398075.1 Notiomystis cincta | reverse complement strand
CCCCTCCCCCAAAGCAACTGAAAAAAATCTGGTTTCTAGAGTTTTGGTATTTGGGGGTATTTTTATGTTGGATTTTTAGAATTATTATTATTAGTAGTAGTAGTAGTATTAGTAGTAGTAGTAATTTTTATTTGTAATTATTATCGTGCAATATTATAACACTGTTCTCACATGTATTAATAAACATCTAAACTTGACCGAACTTTTGCTGTGGTGAGTGAAGTTTGTTCCCATTTATGGAACACAGCAATTCACTTCAGAATTTTTGCTCAACTTTTCTGCTGCTGTAATAGCAGGGAATGTTGAGGGAGATTTTTAGTTACTAGTAAGTTTCTTTTTTTCCTATATCACAAAGTTTCTTTGAAAAATTAGTCAAAATGCCATGTCTTTAGGACATTTCCAGAATATTATAAAAGGTAAATCCAGAGCTATTGTTTTAGGGATAAATATTGGTAATGTACTAGCAACAGTGAAAAGTAGAATGCCATGATATTAGTTAACAAATAGTGTTTAACTGGGAAATTTTTAAATGTGTATTTGAAAAAATAACTAAAGCAAAACTAAGAAGCAAACCTATAAATTTTCTTTATGCAGCCTTTCCTCACATTGTTGCCTTTCGTCGTATAAATAAATAAAAGTATTAATATACTTTTTTAAAAAAACCACAGATGTAAGGCCTTTCCCCTGTGGTTCTCTTTTAGATAGGCTCTGTATTTGCCTAGTAGTGCTCCAACATATACATGTGTGTGACACTTGAGTTTGGAGAGTTGCAGTGAATGGCACTTTTTCAGAGGCTTGTTGGCAAACAAAAATCTGGAGATATTTATAGTTAGTAGCATTCCAGCCTTCGAATAAATAGTTGACTAGTCTTTTCAACTCCTGGCTAAGCAGCAAATGTTAAGATTGCTTCCAGTGGGGCACAGGTATTCATAGCAGACACACATCTTGGTCCTATTTCAGTTCTCAGCAGAGTCCAAAGAGCTGTTTCTAATTCTTGTCTGAATTTATAGCCTTTCTGCTTGGACTTCAGATTGGCTCAGGACTCAAAGCCAACTGAACACAGAATCGGTAAGGCATCTTATTTGCACTAAAAATTTTTTTCTTTTTTTTGTTTAATTGCTAACACAGTCACAGAGCATTTCCACTTCTGGAATTTTCTGAGCTCTTTTAAATAGTCTCTCTAGCCTGCTCACAAGAAGCATATGGATACACAGTATATCTAGACTACTCATAGTTTTTATTCTACTGATATGCTTTTTTCTCTTCTTTTTTTCTCATTGACCAATGCTGTATTTTATAGAATACATGTTGCAAATTTTTTTTTTAACCAAAATGATGGATGATATTTGAGAACATGGTGTTCACTGACATGTAAGTTCAACTGTGTGCAGAGCATGTCTACCAAAATTTACAAGATTACCTAAATTTGTGGAGTGCATAGTAGTTTTCTAACTGCCTTTACAAAACCAAACCAGAGCTAAAGGAGAAATCACATTTCTCATTCTGGCTACTTTTGGGAGGAGGGATTTGTGAGGGAGGTTTGTTTATGTCCATTTTATGATACCGCAGGGTAGCTGCCTAAAAGAAGACAAAATATAAAAAGTTGCTTTCTGCAACCTTTATGATTTCTATTTGCAAATGGATCCCCTTCTTTTCACCTCTGAACAGTAGAGCTCATGAAGTACCTTAGTGCATTCCATGGCAAAACAACTGACAGAGCAACTATTATACTGTGCCTTCTGGCTACCAAAACCTCACCCACAGCTGTCCCAACTCTGCTCACCTCACTTCTTGTGGTGGATGGAATGAAAATTGTAGGAAATGAAAAAGAAAATAAACAAGTAAACAAAAAAAGAGACAAGATATAAAAAATATTGTAGTTCAGAAAAAATAAAGACGGGGAAAAGATAGTTCATGGATTTTGTTTTTTTTTTAATTTACTGCCTTCTAGGGATTATAAGGATGATCATAGGTAGAAAAAAAAATGAAGAGGACCTCATCACTGTACCAGATAGTTCACTGACAAAAGGAAAGATAAGATTCAATTATGTATCTTCAAGTATGTTTTCTGCTTTATTATTATTGTAGCATTTGGGTCTGTACTTTTTTCATTCTTTGCTGATTGACTTTTTAGTCACATTCATGATGAATTTAGAGGAAATAACCAGCAACACCTGAGACATTTGGAAAATTGACAGTGAATAACAGTATATTCCACTTTGTCCAAACTTCCCATACTGCTTCAAATTCTTCCTGACAATTTTGCCTGTTCAGTGGTGCCCCACCCGTGTTTAATTGTCGCTGTCTGGCTGGTCCTTCGGACTGCAGAACCCAGTAAGTTGCAGTGTCCTTTTTCACTCAGAAAACCTCATTACAGTGAATACCAATTTCATACAGCCAATTCAAAACATTTCTGAGCAAACTACCTAAAAATCCTCCTGTAAACATTGTATAAGTTATTCATGAATAGATCCCTAAAGTCCATATCCTCCCTTTGCATGTGAAAAAATGGCACAGTGTATGTGTCTGGAAGGTGGGGGGAGCACATATGGGGAGGTTCAGCTCAGAAGATCTGCAGCTTTTAAGCTCTTTCCAAGCTGTGACACAGGCCCTTTGGCAGAAAGGTCGGCATCGTCCTGTGATGTCTAAGGGTGTTGCCAGCAGCTCTCACAGAAGAGGTCTTAGAAACAACAGGGCTCCTGTCTGCAGATCTTTGCCCATATATGTCTGAAGTATCAACTAAGCAAAGTTTATTGCAGCTGGTTTACAGAGTGTTTCCAGATTCTCTTCACAGTCATAGAGTTTCTGATATATTTCAAAAAGTACAACTCCTTGGGAGAAGTATAATACCCTGGATCAGGTCTCTCAGCAGCTTCTGAGGATGTATATTTTGACCCACTTGTATTCAGAAACGCAAGTCCCTACCTAGCCTCTGCACAGACTTCAGGTCTGCCTTTATCCGCTCTTTCTTCAGCATCAATTCAGTTGTGAACAGGCCTGCAGAAAACTGGAAAGTTACTGAACACAAAGGAAAAGAGGCCAATTACAAGTGACCTGGGGGGAGCAAAGTACGTGTCTGTCTGAAGGGTCATGGTGGAATGGCTGGTGTAAGTCAAGGGTAATTTTGAACTAAAACTATCAAAGGGGAAAATTAAATATTGTGGATATTAACCAAACAGACACACCTAGCTCATTAGAGTGTGTACATATTTATTTTTATCTTATTCAGTTCTAAGAGAGATGAAGCTGAGATTGTAAGGTGTTCCAGGTGTAGATCTGGTTCAGAAATCCTTCAGATAGGACCCACAACTCAAGATGAAACTGTGAAACAGAGCCGTCAAGTTTTACATCATTATATACAGTCAGTACACTGAAAATTGAAAGAAAAATAAAAGACAAAAAGAAATAAGCAATAACTCTAAAAAAGCCAACAAAATAAACATTGCATCACCTACCAAACCTACACGTTTCAAAACATTATTAGTGAAAATCAAAGTGTATATAAGCCAAATATGGCTGCTCAGTGATTACTGATTTTTCAGTCCCATTTAAAACATTAAAACTTCTAATATTTTCAAAAATTCATATATATGGGTGTTCATAGTCCTATTTAGGATCATATGTTGTGTATTGTTGTCACACCATTTTGTAGTTCTTTCTGATTTGCAAAAGAATCAAAATGCTATTCAGCCTTTGAAATCTGGTAGATTATTGGATCAGTAACAATACTACAGTGACATATAATAATTGTGATGTGGCTTACTCACATGACTTTCCAACATTTGCAAAGCCATCTCAGGGGGCCAGGCTACCTCAGCATTTGGTGCCAGGTTTGCTAACCATCTTCTTTCTCACCACAACAGCGAGGGAGGAATTTTGTAAATTTTGGTCCCTTTGCTCAACACTTTCTTCTTCGTGTCAGGTATCTCAGAGGGTGGGCTCTGCACTACTAACTCCAAGGGAGCCATGATAACTTTGAAGGTCTCTGTGAATATGTGTTAATGTTATAAAAGGTAGTTTTCCCTAGCTCCTGAGGGTCCTATTGGTTCTACTGTATTCTGGTTTTAGTTGGGAAGATACTACTGGGATTCCTTACCCCCTGGCATAACTGTATGGATAGATGAATAAAACGTGGTTCAAGATCAAAGTCTGATTTCAAAGTATTTCTATTTTCACATTGGATGGCAGAAAGTCAAAATGAGCAAGCAAAAACCTGCCTCTGGATATTGCTGTGGATTTAGCCAGACCTCAGTCTGGCTTTTGTAGCATTTCTTCTAGTGCAGTATTCCCAACACAGGTCAAGCAACAGTTTGCTCTTCCCTGAACTGTGCTCTGCTGGCAGCCAGTCATTACTGAACAGACCATAAGGCAGCTGCATATCCAGATTTCTGTGGAACCAGCAGGGAAAGAAAGAAAGCAAGCAATTTCAAGCAGATCCATACCTAAGTGTTAGGGCTCTGAGCAACATCTTGCTGGAGTAAATGGGGAAGTGCTCACATGATACTTTGGAACTTCCTAGACAAACACTTAAAATAGCAATGTATCTGTGGATTTGTTAATTTGTGCAGTAATTTCACAGGTTCCTCCTAGTATTAGAAAAAGTCTGTCTTGTTCTGGAGTCATCGTGCAATCTCCAAAGCAGTTTACTGGTCCTGTTGGTCTGGACTTCCAGTATCCACCTGGAAGTAAATGCAAACTGTTTTCTAGATTTTTGAGTTTCTCCTATGAAATCCAGCAGCTGTGAACACTCAGTATTCAGTAAGCTACCCTTCTGGAGGAAAACTACTAAGGAGAGCAGCTGCTGTCAGGCAAAGTAAAATGACCATCCACTCTAGGCAGAGCAACTAGTTTCCCTGAAAAGATGATACAATCTGTGTCACCTTAGAAAATTTACAACACAAATCTGTAGCATTCTGAGGTTAAGACAGCTTTTCACACTGTACAGAGTTTCTGGCTGTATGGGTATTTTGTTCAGTCATTCCATTTCTTTGAATACTACCATGATATGTAGCAGCATCATGATAATTTGTTTAATCACAAGGTGGTGAAAAATATTTCACAATCATGATAATCAAAGGGAAGAACAGAAAGAGTGCTCAGTGATGAATATTAGAAAAAGTGCAAACTAGATAAACACTGTGGATCTCCAGATTCTCAGCAAGGTTTCATTGATAGATGAACATTGTAAATACCTGTTCTTCCTCTTTGAACACACAGGTGTGTAACAGATGCAAAAGAACAGACTCCATTTTAAAGTCAATTTGTACATGTACAAAGTATTCCTTCTGCAAGGTACAAGGCAGACAGAAACATCCAGAAGATTGAAGCTGTGAGATTATTTTATTACATCTCTATCTCTCTTCCACTATTCCACTTGGAATAGATATTCATGATTAGCCACTGAAAACTTATTTCAAGGACTGACAAACACATATTTATGTCTGGGTGTTTAATATTATTTGATTTTTTTCTTTTTCTTCAGCATAAAGGTAGTTGTCTTCTCCTTTGGAAAAATGTGACAGTCATTCCCTGATTGGTAGGAAGATGAGCTATGCAGTGAACTACTCTTTCGCAGTATGAAAACCAGTATTATTTTCTTATGCTGGCCAGACAGTGTTTTTCATGTGGATACCTTTTATACTGACCTATTATGCATATAGACAGGACTTTTATAGCTGCATTAAGAAAACCTACATTTAAATGCACAGTCTTTGGTGTGAAATGAAATTTTTTTTGTAGTCTCTATTCAGACTACCCTTTTTACGTAATTTGATATAATTTGAAGTGACTAACAATGACTGATAATTGTAGGGGTAAAATGTACCCTTAAAGAAAAGAACTTTGATAGGTGAAGGGTAGAATCCTATATCCAGCTGTGTTGTCCAAATTGATATTAGTTTAATAACGTGTAAACTGTGCTAGAAAAATGTAATTGTCCTGCATTACAAGGGTACTCCTTTAACTGCACAGTTTATTCAAACGTATAATCTAAATAATTGAGTACCTATGCATACAATAGAACATTGCTTCATATGCAAACACTATTAAATAGACAGTTATATCCAAACAGATGGATAAAAAAGATGCCTGAATATAATTGGTTTGCTTTTGATTATTCCACAGATACAAATTTACTTAAACAATAAGTCTAGACAAGGTAGGGTTTGTTGTCAGACAAAATTCACTGTGGTAAAGTGAAGCTGAGGGATTTATGAGGCACTTAGGGGGACTATTTTTTAATCTACTTCTCACCTTGCTGTTTAATAAGGGTAATATGAGAAAAGAAGCAGAGAAGCAGACTTATATCTGACCCACAATTTATTTACTGCTTTGAAGGGGATACAAAAAATGCTTTCAGTCTTTATCATAAAGTTATGCCATACAAATGTGCATGTGGATACAAGACTGTATTGTAAATATTTAACAAAAGAGACTGAGGTTGGAAAATAGTAATAGGGCAGCCATAGTTTCAAAAGCTCTCAGTACCTTGAAAAGCACTTGAAGGTCTCAGAGTCTGTAATTGGTATTAGGTGCAATTGTGGCATTTCTCTGGAAACTTCACACTTGCAGAAATCCCCACTGAAGTCAGCAGTGCTGTGTGTGAGCATGTGAGAAAGTCTGTGCCAGAGCAGTACTCAAATGCTATCAGAATCTGCACTTACAGATGGCATCCATCTCTGAAGGCTGTGACTATAAATTCATAGACCACACTAAATTCTGGTCAAGTCTACTTTACTGTTTCTTAGACAAAGCCTTAGGAGAAGATTCAGACCAGTCAAATAAGAGCTACATTAAGGGATTGTAGTGAAATCTCTGCCCTACAATATTTTCCTGTTTCAGAGTTATGCTGTGTATGATTATACCTGTGGAATGACATGCATACATATGTGTATCCAGATGTGTAATGTATAGATGTGTATATTATGAAAAGGTATCATACATAAATTCAAAATAGTTACCTAATAGACAAGGGGAAATTAAGAGCTTTTGCTTAAGACTGACCTTCTGAGACACTTTACTGGTGTCAGAAGATGTTGACTATTAATCCCCAAATGAATGGCCACTGTATCTGGAAGTCATCTTGAGACAGAATTTAGACTGCCTTCACTGGTGCCTAATTTACCCATTACTAGTGTAATGCTTTAGTTCAAGTGAGGATGAGCAATTCAGACTACCTCGCATGTAGGGCTATTATACTCTTGTTCCCTAAAGTGAACAAAGGGAAGTAATGCCAATGCCTAATTTGGGCACCTATGCTATGTGATTTGAATAAAGCCTTTTATCACTTACCAATAATTTACATATATTGCCATTGTGGTCAAATGTCCAGATGATATTCTATTAATAATTCCTTTTGTATGTCATATTGGTTATAATGACATTAAGTCAAAAATAGCCTGTCTCAGTCAGTCTATGTTTTACAGTTTGTCTTTCACTTTTCCCCCCCACCTTTATCTCCTTTCTTTTTAATTCAGAAAAGCTCTAGGTTTGTTTTTTTTTTTTTAAAAACTCTTTCAGCAGATGGAAATAAAGCATTTCCACAGAATACTGCCAACTTTGTAATAAGATTTAGTAGCTTTCCCGAGAGCTACTTGCAGTTCTAATAATAATTTTCTTTAAGTGTTCTGCTTTAGAAAATGTCTTCTTTGTTACTGAAGTTGCCATATGTACATATGGACTTTTTTCACTGAAAATATTCCTGGGATTTTATTACCATTAATCATTTTTGAGGGTGTATATAATTTATCTCACAAACCATCAGAATTCCCACAGGGTAAATTACTCTAGAGGTCTCTGTGCCCTCATACTGTATCAAATTGACCTGCTTCTTGTTTGCCATTTTTGTGTACTACATTGCTTATTTAACAAGAAACAGAATGATTGTGATTCTGAGAAGGTCCTTTGATAGTAGTTTTGACACTCTGCCTGAATAATGACCCTCATTATGGAGCCCATGACAGGCTCTGAAAGTACTGATTTATGAATACATCACAGGTTCAGCATTAGAGCTCCCCCTACTCACTCCTGATATAGAAGTAGATATAGATACAGTCTTCAAAAACAGTGAAGATGAGATAATTGCATGATTATGACCATTCAAATAATCACTTTTTCTGATTTAACAAAGCACTGTCAGTTACTTTTGATTGTCTCCCAAGTTACTAGAAGACTTTAAGAAAATATGTCTTAGGAAAATCTATTTCTTTTAGAGTTGTCAGCCATATCTTAAAGGACAGTAAGGCAGAAGTTACACATACTCCTTTTTTTGCTAAGAAATGCTTTTCTATAGCAAACACTCATTAACAGTTGATATGATAATAGACTGTTAGAAGTAAGCTTAGCTAAGAGCTAGAAGTCTGTGTCCTAGCTAAAACAAATTATAAGACACTTTGTAAACACATTTTTGTGAGGATTCTTGTTGATTTATTGTTTCCTCTATAGCAGTTATTTAAATAAATGTAGCTAATTTAGATCGTTTTCTGCACTGTGTAATTTTGTTCTTTGTGTGATGAGGTTATATGTAAAAGCCTGAAGGAATCACTTCCCCATTAATCTTTTTACAAGTGCAATAAATAAATAAAGAGACATGGTTTAATTTTGCTAGTTAGGAGATTTTAAAAGGCAGTGGTAGCAGTTTGATTTCTTCCTGTTCTTGCTGCTCTCTATGTCCTTCTCTTGAAGACACAGTAAATATTCTTAATTAATGAGGTAATTGTTCTTGGTAAGAAAGTATGTACAACGACTATTAAATCTACCTATGAAGAGTATTTGAAGCCACACCTAGAAGTGTTTTTTTCCTCCCCTAAATGCTCATTCTGGAATGTGTTTGCTCCCATCTACCCTGGAACACGGTAGTTTCCTGCTCAGAGACACAAAAGCTGATGTCATGCTGTGAGTTCCCATGCTTGCACAGGACATCAGTGTACCAGTGGAAAGAGCTGCCACAAGGCTGAGTGAGTCTTTGCCATCTCAGGTGTAGAGCTGGATATCAACAATCCAAGCAGAATCAGAGAGGTCCACCCTGGGAAGAAGGGGTGGAATCAATGCAGCATGGAAGTGGCACATGGCAGATTGGTTGGCAAAGGGAGGGGACTACTCCTCTGCAGCCTCAAACCCTGCCTGGGGTAGCACCTGTTCATTTGCATACAGGGATGTTAAACCAGAGCTAGAGCAGAGGAAGTGACTAATGTGAGTGTACTGAATTGAAAACGCAGGCCAGACTAAGACAGCTGCACTAACATTCTGAATTAACCCTTTAAAATGTAAAGATTCAGTCGTAGTTAATGATGTTTGGATGAGTACAAACACACAAGCAGGTACAGGGGCTGATAGATTTCTATGCCTGAACTGGAAATAGATGAGGCTGCCTTCAGCTTTGTGTTTTCTGAAAGCGCCAACAAATGGTTGGATCTGACAATCAGTCCCCAGGAATAACCAACAGTGTAGAAGCAGCACATTATGTCATGAAAGTGGGTCATCTGTGTTAGCAGCAGTGTCATTGCCATATGTATGTAGAATACCTGATAAGTCCTCAGTAATCTCCTACTGTGTTTTATTCTTTATCCACTCTGTCATTTCTATTCATGAGAAATTCTGGAAAAGGATATTTGCTTGGAAGGTGTTTTTATAGTTAATTGCTAGTTAAATAAAATTCAATTATGATGCTCATCTGTGTCATTTATGATTCATCATTATTTGGAAAACTGTAATCAAGAAGATCTAGGTGTTTTGGGTTTTTTTGGTTGTTGACTGTCCATTTCAAGACCATCAAATTCACAATTAATTTTTGTAAACTTAGTTTCATTTAAAGCAGTGACTTAATATACTGATACCTGGTTAGCCTTGTTCAGGAATTCTAGTGATTAAATATATTGAAATTTGTGTGTGCTTCAAAAGTAGCTCTGGTAAAATATTTTTTAGAAAACTTTGAATATCCTTTTCAAAGGCGGCAAGGATAATTCATGACTTTGTTTCTTCTCTTCTTAGTAAAGCTCATACCAGAGTATTGTGGTTCTATAAAAGTATTTCAGAGCATAACAAAACCTTCTAGACTTTAATAACTATACATGACTGATCTGTCCTCTCTGGCAAGGTTAACTGTTTCTCCCAAGGAGTTAAGTGGCATATAAACTATTGTTCACACCATTTGTGCTAACAGCCTAGCATGACCTCAAATACTGTAGTGGTCATACAAGGTATCCTGTACAATACATTTATCAACAAAGGTAAAAGGACCACAGGGGCAGTGCTGACTTTAAGTGTATTAGGGATCTATAAGGATAAATGCCTAACCTCACTTCACAGCAAAAAGTAATTACTGAACCATTGTTTCTATAGTGTTAATATTTTTTCATGGTTCTTTAGAAATATAAGCTATTTAGTTCTTTGGTTGACATCTGTACTGCATTATATTTTACACAATGCATCGAGACTAAAGGGTAGAGCAATCATATAACTGAGATCATTGTACTTTTACAAGAAATCGTCAACAGAAATAAAGCATGGAAAAGGGAACAGATTGAATTCAGTAGTTATTTTTTAATAGATTTAAATGATCTAATTAACAATAGCCTGAACAGCAGAATTTTAGGTTTTTATTTTAAAATTGCATGCCTCATTTACAGTGTGTATAATCCTGCATACTTATTCACACTTAATTTTTTTCTATCCATTAGCTCTTGGATGCAATAGACTCCCAGTCCTTGGACTCCCACCCAGTTCATAAGTGAGTGCCCTACTTGAAAATAAGGTAAAATCCACTCAAGTAAAGAATGTACTTTACATGTACTTTTTAAGATAATTGAATTCAGGATGGGAAGAAACAAATTTATCAAAATTCTCCATTTGGAAAAAACATTCTAGACGCTTGCCTAGGGAAAACCCTCATATATGCACTTATGATTTGCAGGATATTTGAAAGCAGCATTTATTCTTATAGTCTTGAATAATGAATAATTATCAGAACAATCACTGTCACCTGGCAGAGATATTTACAAAGGTCATAGTCCCATGTTCCTTACTTCAGGAAAATGTCCACAAATCAGATTAAAAAATTATAATAAAAAAATTAAAAGGAAGTTAGCTAATAAGAGCTGGAGTCAAATTATTCTCTTTCAAGTTTGAGGGAAATCAAAGCAAATATTAATACATGAACCTCTTAGACTGAGTCCTAAGGATGGTCACAAAGATGCTCAGAGGGCTGGATCACTTCTCCTATGAAGATGGGCTGAGATAATTGGGAGTGTAAAGCCTGGAGAAGAGATGGCTCCATGGAGACCTTAGAGTAGCATTCCAGAACCTAAAGGAGTCCTCCAAGAGAGCCAGAGAGGGACTCTTTACAAGGCCATGTAATGACAGGACAAGGGGGAATGTTTTAAAGGGTAGATCATATATTGGGAAGAAGTTCCTTACTGTGAGGGTAGTGAGGCTCTGGGACAGGTTACCCAAGGAGGCTGTGGCTGCCCCATTCCTGGCAGTAATCAAGGTTGGATGGGGTTCCTAGCAACCTAGTCTAGTGGAAAATATCCCTGTCTTTGGCAGGGGGGTGGAACTAGCTGACCTTTAAGATCCCTTCCAACCCATACCATTCTATGAATAATATTAGTTCTATTAATAATGGCTAAGAAAAATAATCAAGGATTTTTGTGATCCAGTTTCCAAGACAGTTAGTACAGCATGTTTAAGAGGGAGGTTCAAGAAGCTCCTAACAGACAGTGTTAGGATGAATGAACATGAATCCCCAAAGAGAATTTTCCATCTCAACAGTAGTTGGTTTTTTGCACTGAAAGTCATATATGGAATTTTCTGCTATTTGCAATGTTTCATCCACTGCAACACTACTGTGGTATTTTTTTGTAATTCACCTATGTAATCTGATCCTGCACATCTCTAAAAATACATCAGGATTTCTATGGATCATTTTTTGAAAGCCAAAATTTTATTTATTGCATTTAATTATATAACTGGTTAATTTCACAAAGTTCCCCTCTTACTATTATTGTATCACAGATAAATAGACATTCTGATATTTTCTTGCTTATATACAGACATATATATATAAATATACAGACACACACAACTTCTATCCTAGGTACTCATTTCCCTTCTTAACTGTGAAAGATAGATCTTTTATCTCTCTGTGCACACAGAATCCCCTCTGTCCTCTCCCTGGCAATGGATACAGTGGGAGAATATCAACTCCTCCTCAACTAAAAAAAAAAAACCCTACATATTTAATGGTTTTTTCATGCCAATGAGAACATTTTGCTTTTTACCACATGTATATCATAGCATTGACATCTGCCCTCAAGGTGAGGTGTCCTTTTGCTGCACTTACATCTATATCAAACATTTCAAATTATTGCCAGTTTCTTCCACTTAAGTAGGAACCTTTTATATGTTTCCTATTTAACTGATATAATGTCAATATGATGGCCAGATTTTTAGCCAGGCCTCCCATTTTTAAGTCCACCACCATGGAAGCATAACATAGCTCATCAGGACAGTGAACATCTGGTGTGCAACAGTCATTGTTTGCTCTGTTCTGTATGCCAGAATGACCATGTGCCTTATGAAAAGGACATGAATTTAAACTGTCAGAAGGAGAGAGACCCACACTGGGTTTCTGCTACTTTTCCATAGTCAACCTGGCATTTCTTTCGGTTTTTTCTCCCAATTACCTCTTCCCTTTAAGGGAAAGGGAAAGGGAAAAAAATTGAAGTATGTTCCGCATTACACAGTGAAAACAATCTTGTTCAGTATTACAATATATTTATTTTGAGGCAGATGGCTGCTTACAAGAAAAACCCTCTCATAACATGAATCTCTATGTAATGTTTTTTTGACCAGTAGCCAGCAAAACTCAGACAGCAACATGTAAGGCAAAAGTAAAATCATAGTGTACAATGAAGGTTGATATTATCTAATATCCCTCTTAATTTGAAAGAAAACAGACTATAAAAATACTCATATGTGGTTGATCAAAGGCCATCTGCATTATTAATTATCAAAAGACACTGCTACGATGATGAATATATTAAAAACTAAAGAGAAAATCTTTATGAATTAAAATGTAGTCTTTCTCTTGGGACTACATTATTGGGCTTTTTTAGGCATAGCACAAGCTATTCCCATTCTTCCATGAATTCAAAAGCAGTTGAAATTGGACCCTACATTCAATGGCATTATAGATCATCACTTCAATTGCTCATATAAGGTTCTGTCTTTCTTCTGCCTATTCTAACATTTGAGCTACACCTTGCTGCCATGCAGAAGGTTTGTTTGGTACATATATGTTAAATTCTAGTATATATTTGCTCAGCATTACAGTTAGTTCCTTAAAATTTCTCCTTTTTGGCCTCTGTCTTGACCTTTTCATTGCCTTTTTTGCTGATTTTGCTGTTGGCTGCTGTAGAGTCAGACAATGTATGGCCTGTTTCTTCTTCTTAGATGCCATTGATGGCATCTTACAGAGAGGCATAATTAAAAATCCAGGTACTGAACTTTCTAAATTTTCCAATATGCCTCTGGAGCCCTAATAATAATCTTCTTAGGAAATCTGACAGCACTCACGAGATTGGTGGGGAAATTCTTTTAAGAACTTTTCTTTTCATGCACCAAACAACATAAATATCTCCAAAATATTCTTTAGAAACAGATTACACAGTACTGTTTTTATCATTTATTCGCGACATAACTTTTCTCCATGCATACATTATTGTTATTGACAGCAATTCTAAAGCCCTTTAAAAAAAGAAATTAAACAGTGAATCAATAAAAATTAGCTATTTACTGTAGATTATTACTTTATCATTCTCATAATTACAATAATGGTTGCTGATGGAAATTCTATTTATGTGAATCATTTTATACTTGTTATTTATTATTATTAATGTTACCATTATTATCTTCTTACCCTTCAGTTCACAAGATGTATCTTCTCAGTGAATTTTAATTTCAATATCTTGCTATTATACTGTACATAATCCTATCAAAGACTGTCCTTCATGCAACATTTTCAGTGATATATTATCACAGAGACCATTAATGAATGAGCTTCATATCTTACTAATACTGTTTTAGATACTATTTTTATTAATTTTCTAAGCTGTAATTCTTCATACAGTACCTATGTCTGTCTTCCATTAAAGTTGTGTTTTTGATTTTAACATGAGGATTTCAAAGGGAGGCATTAAGGTTTTCTTTAAAAATACATTTCATTTCATAGATTCTAAATGACGATATTATAATGTCTGTGCTTTTTTCTGTCAGGAGTTTTTATAAATTTATTTTCATATTTTTCCTAGGTTTTTTTTCCCATCAGATTCTTGTTAATAATAAAATAATTTTTTTTACAAATGATGTTTCTTATAGCATGCCATAAGGATGGAAAAATATAACTAAAGAAATTGCAGTTTTTCTCTGAGTTGTGAATTATTATAATGAAAGGAAGATAAATATTTATCGGTTTCTAAACATATGTTACAAGTGATGAAAATAACACTACATACTGTAAGTTTCTATTAACTAATTTTTCAAGTAAGTGCCAAATTTATTCATAAGGGACTGCTATTATGATCAATTTGCTCGTTTTGCTGTTTTTTTCTTTATTCTTATGGTTTATGTTCAGATTTCTGGAAGAAATGCCATTACACATCAGTATATGATATTCAACTCTTCAAATATTTTAAATGTGATGACTTCAGTTTACTGCACTGTCGAAGATGAAAAATAGTATGGGTTTAGAATATCAATTTAAGGGCAATACATCCTTATTGGCTTTTTGAGACCTGATTTCACTCATCTCATACTGTTGTTTAATCTTTTTTGCACACATTAAAGCATTGTGATGGTATAGGATCGGTGGCCAATATTAAAATGTCTTTAAAGCTGCAGGATGGATAGAAAATGTAAATAAGTCTTACAGACTTTCTGAAGATTATTAAATATACATGTACTCCTCAGTTTAGATTAATAGCTGAAGAAGGATGCATCATTAGGGTAACATATACCTATGATATATTTAGCAAACAGGGTGCTATTGTGCATAAACAAAACATAGCCCTGTGACTATTTTGTAAATATATACATCATTAATCTTGTACTGAACATATTATATTTGCCTAATTTTTAAGTGAATCACACTACCAGAAAATTCAAGATCTATGAAGAACAAGTAACCTGCTTGTGTGGCATACTGCAAAAAGTCATATAAAACTTCATTTGCATAGCAATGTGTAAATGTGAAAAATCTAGAAATATGCATTAAAAAATGTGTATCACTTATTTTAGCAATGTTTTTTCCTGTGAAAAGTATATGATACACATGGACATGAACAATTCTTTGCTTGTTATAGCAATCTCATAGATATGTGAGATTAATTTTTTTTTAACATTTGACTTTTTCCAAGGGGCACTTCTACAACCTCTTAGGTTTAAATGTTTCTATTGATTTTTGTGTCTGGATTTATTGTGCACATATAAGCATCAGAGTAGAGCAGCTTGTCTGATACCTTAGGCAAAGCAATGTGATGTACAAAAGCCAGAGGATTTTACTTTATCTAACATATAAAAGGGAAGGTGTACACTGACGGACCAGTTCATCACGGTGTTTAAGCACATGCCTAAATGTACGCATAAACAGCAATGTGCTTAAAGCACATCAAGTGCTTGACTCCTGGGTGAACCAAGGCTTTATTTTGGCTTATATTATTTTGGAACACATTTTTTTAAGTACTTAATTTTCAGTCTTTACCATTTGGTTTGGCATTTCTAATGGATTTCTTCTCCTCACAACGTACATAGCTCTACTCTTTGTGCCTAAGTATGACTAATTTAGCTGAGGCTTGTAATGCTGATAAGATACAGGCATTGCATCTTCATTAAGATAGTGACTTGGCAAAGCATTGAAATCTGTGTTTTTACTTCAGGAAACTGTAGAAAATCAACTCTATAGAAGTTAACAGGGTTAACATTCTTAAAGTTAAGCACACGCTTACATGTTTTGCTGGAGTGGGGCCAAGGGTACCAGTTCTGCAAAACATTTAAGTGCATGCTTACATCCCTTTGATGTTAATGGGATTTAAGCTTGAAGATTTACATATATGCTACAGGATTCGCTGAACAGAGATACAGGGATGATCTGAAGCCTCAGACTGAAACATCCAATGTGGATCCATCTCCTAGTGATTTCCAGCATATGTGGGGGAAATCCCTAGAGATGTTTGGAAACTTCACATTGAATTCATCTGTTTTCATGTGCAAATATGCACTATCAGTCCAGACCCAATACACTTTCCCTGTATTTCCTGCCTCAAATTCAGATTGATATTCTTATTATCTGTTTTTCCTTTCTGGTCATTGTGGATTCATCCTGTCCTAAAACTGTTGTCAGAATGAGTGGAATTATCTCCCTTTGGAGGTACATACTTCCCTTGATGGACTGCAAAGAGGACCTAAATTAGATACATGCATGTTAGACAGCTAAATTCAGTTGATGTAAATTTTACCCTCAGTAACTAACCTTATCTCTGGAATCCAATTTGAGTTATACCTTCTTTATTTTTTTTCTTCAGGATACCATTAAAATTACATTTGAGACTCCACAAGGAGCTTCATAAGAAACATTACAGAGATTATCATCTATTTTGAATATACAGTGCTTGTGCACTCTGAATATACAGTAGTTACAGTATCTGAAACATGTTTCTGTTGTGATCCCACAGGAACAATTACCCTGGACAATATTTACTAAATATGTCATTTTTCAGCAAAGACATGTTTCTTTTTTTTTCTTTTTTTTTT
>VZRX01017110.1:178798-203842 GCA_013398075.1 Notiomystis cincta | reverse complement strand
TTTTTTTTTTTTTTTTTTTTTCTTTTTTAATCTAAGAGTTTTGGTCTAAGAAAAACAGCAGCTTTCTTTTCAGTGCTTATAGAGTAAAATTATATCTGTCAGGGATGAAAATACCATAATTATGTCTTCTTATAATTTATTCATTGCTTTATGGATCTAAAGCCTTCCAAGGAATGTCATGAATCCACAAAAATTTTTTGAACACAGCATTTAGCAACTTGATTTCTGATGTAGTTGACAGATTCAGATAAACATGTTCAGTTAGTGTATATGTAGGTGGTATTTGTTCCTCCTTTCATGAGTGACAGTGAGCTTTTCTGAGACTGAGAAACAGATTTAAATTGCAACACCAGCTGCACAATCACTATAAATTGAGAGAAGTTTTGCAACTTCAACAGTGAGTCCTGCAGTATTCTTCAGTGTGAATATTCAGAATGGCTGTCTATTTAGGAATTGATCTTGATGATTCTAATGGATCCTTCCAACTTGAGATGTTCTATGATTAGTATTAGATTTAGTATTGCTTTTATCAATATATTTACGGATCTAACCTTAAGGTGCTCCCAAGATCCTCCCAAACATTCATATCTCCCTTAATCTGCATTAGTTTTACTTTTTCCTACCTCTTTTTTAACCATTGTTTATTGCACAAACATTGTTTAGTGGGGGGAATTGATGAAGGTTGGTGTTTGAACATTAAACTACTGCTGACATTCTTCCTGTCACCTCTTTAATTCAGACGGTAGGAATTTTTCTTGTTCCAATTTTATGTTTTGCAATTTTCATAGCAGAATTTTTTTACTGTTATTAAACTCTGTCTTCCGTGAGGAAAACAGAGAAAGAAGCAAATTCCTTCCAGTTATACCAAGCCAAAAAGGAGGATTGGCATTTCATAGGTGTTTTAGCCAATAGTCAAAATTATTTTAGGAGATAGTCTGCTTTCAATACAATTTACAATCTAGAGATAGAGCTTGCTGAGCCTGATCAATTGATTGAAAAATTCACACCCCTTAGGAAAGACGCACACAAACACATGCATGGTACAGTGATAGAGTAGCTGAGGGAACACCTTGGCTTGCATTCGAACCCTGGCCTCAGCATGTGACAAGGGGAAGGGTCCAGCTGTTATTGAAATCGAGATCACAGGATAACTTGGCCCCATGAAATGGTAATAATGATAAAGAGCAGAGGGTCCTCAGGCTCAAGAGCTCTGCAACTCCTGTTTTGTTGTTTGCTCCTGAACACCAAAGAACCGACCAAATATCCCTTTACAGCTTGATTCTGCTCCTATTAAAGGCAACATAACCCCTGTTGCCCTAAGCAGGACTGGGTCTTTATAAGCAGAACCTTTTATGTATCTGAGAGAACGGTGTCCTCTGTGTCAGTTCTGTTCAATGTGTTTCGTAACTTCATCTCTTTGCCTTCACGTTTGGTGCTGCGTGAAATTCAATTGTGCCAGGTGTTTCAGCGGTGCTTTACTGATGTGGTTTTCCCCTTGAAATTAATGTCTTTATAATCACACACATTTAGAGATTAAAGAGGCATTTGATGAAGTACAATGGACTAAGTTCACTTCTGGCTTTAATGTCATATTCTTACCCTAAGTACAAATATTTTATGTTGTCTTTCCTTATGTCAGTGATTTTTAATGTCTCCATAAAATGACTTGTTCTATGAGTTGCAAACTCATATTTGTTTTCAGTTAACTCTACTTGTATATCCCTCAGGAGCAGAATTACAGTCATGGAAGCTGATGCAGTGAATTTGGTGGTTTATAAGTAGGAAATACTTAGATTTTGGGGCATGTGCAGCCTTTCATGTACAAAGTTCTCATTTTAATATACCTCAGGCTACTGGCTTTACGATTTACAGTTAATTAGGATTCTGATTTGAGTTGAAAATTCCAATACCTATATGCTTTTATACATGCATTTCAGATCATGCTGGCTGAAGCAAATAACTGTGACTGTAGTCAATAAATGAATGTGTACCACAGGGAGCAGCCCTTCCCCCACCCTCCTCTGACAATCTGTAAGAAAATCCTACTGCGTTCCCAGTTCACAGCAATATCATCCTGACATCACTTTGTGATAGCTAGATTTCCTTGCCTATCAGTTAACAAAATCCCAATACCATATTCTTACTCTTTGCAAAGTCTCAAAATCCCTAATGTATCCCATATTTGCTCTCACTGCATTTCATGCTCAAATTGAACTCTTCAGATAACTGAGTTCTAATCTGCAAATAGTATATGTGACTTTTACTAGCATCAGTCCTCACTGCATAAGTGTGTGGAGGGGTAAGTAAGATAACTTCCAAAATACTAATAATACTGGAAAGAAACTAATAAGCCATACAATTCAGACATTTAGAGTTAGAACTAATCAGTGAATTTTTCTATACATTGAGATTCAAAATAATGGTTGTATATGGTAATTACGTGTGATTTTCCTAGAGTTTTTAAAGTTCTGATCTTTTAAATAGCTTTTTATTTTCTTTACATTGAACTTCACTTGAACACCCCAAAAAAACTTTCATAGACCCTCTTCTTTTTAGTTTTGTCATTTTTATTTGTTAAGGAGACAACATATTTTCAGTATGAAACTTATGTAGCAAAAAAATCCCAATCACCTTCAAACATTAATCTCAGAACTTCTCAGTTGAGTATATAATCTAAATTTTGAAGCTAGTCCTTAAGATGCCTGGGATTTAGACTGAGCTGGGACCATGTGGTACAACTTGGTACAGCAGGACACAGCTAAGATGTAACACCAGGACACATCCCAGAGAGCTCCCTATGTTTCTCATATGACTGCAGAAAGAATAGAAAAGGCAGGAAAAGCAACATCTGCTCCTGGAAGAGACTAATCAATGTGAGCATTTGTCATCTCTTAGATCCCCTTCCCCATGAAGGTGACAGCGAGAGAGGCTTCATAGTTAAGTAAAGAAGACAATAGAGCTTTAGTTCTTTTTTGTAGTAAACCACCTTGCTGCCATGGGTAACTGCATACTTGCTTATTCCTAGGGACTCAAAAAGATTCTTGATGATAGTCAGGATTTACAATGGCACAGAATTTACACTGGAAGGGGATTACATTTTGCACAATATACGGTAAACATATACTCCTTTTTTATCATGACAAAACATGCTTGCTTAAGTTCTCCATTGATGGTAGCAGTATAATTCTACATAAGAGGTGATGTACTACCTGTACATCTACAAATGAGGTGATGTCATAGAGGCAGGACAAAACATATTTTGCAGAGGAAAGAATGGAAGATTAAAAGGTTCAATGAGAATGCTGAAATTTATAAAACCCAGTGAGGAAATTTAGGAGCTTGCATCATTTTCAGCAGTGCAAATACAGATAAATGCAACTAATACAGAAACTTTATAATCACATGCCTTACTACAGAATAAGATGCCCACTTTGGTATATAAGATAACAGAAAATCAGTGTAATTCTATCCTGTTTATAGCAATTTATGCCTGTTGATAATTGTTTAGTGTCAGAATGATGAGAATGTGTAAATTCTCCTGCCAAGGTTAGGCTCCTACTGCTTTTTACTCCATGTAAACCTTTATGAAGCACACATCTATGCCCTATAAAAATACCCAGTCAAACTGTAAACTTTTAAAATGGAATTACTCTAATGAATAAACTTGTGGGTATATATTTCTGCAGAATAATTGACTTAATATGCAAGATAGAAAAAATACAGAAAGACTAGCAAAGGAACTCATGGAGATTGCCCAAGGTCTCCTGTCACATTAGTAACAGAGTTGGCAACAAAATTTAATATAGGATCCTTTCTTATGTCCCCATTAGTAAATCATGCTATAGTATGCCTACAAAGTCCAATAAAAGAGATATACACTTAAGCTATAAACAGCTGAATCAGAGCTAGCTGTTCTCCTATCCAAATGATATTTTTGTGTTTTGGTAAATGAGTACCTTTACAGAAGCCGAGAGCAGTATCTGCTGCTTTCAAATCAGGATGGCTAGAAGTGTAGTGAGACAGTGTGAAAGACAGAAGCAGAAGGAAACAAAACATGTGAGCAAGCTTAAGTTCCTTTTAAAAGTCAATTTAGTTTTAATAAAAGGTACTTTTGAAATAATCTGCTCTTTAGTGGTAGAGAAAAACTACAGTAAATCCCAAAGTAACAATAGTTAAAGCCAAAGCTTGAGGTTAGAAAAGAAAGAGAGTGCAGCTACTGTTTAAAGCACAAATTTTCAGTCCATGATTTTATCCCCATCTTTGCCACAGATCTATTGTGTGTTGGCAAGCATGTAATTTCCTCCATGTGAGGTAAGTATTATTCTATACATTTAAAAAATAAAAATTGAGGCATATAGAAGTTAAACACATTTCAGAAAGCTATTTCCAAGTCAGATTGCCTCCATTTTTGACTGTTCATCTTGAACTACCTGTTGTTCAACATTCAGAATTTGGTGTTCCAACAGTGCCTTTTGAAGATTAACCCTTAACTTTAATATGTCTACATTTACTCAGAAACTAACTTGCAAAAGTTGCTGCAAGTCTACTACCAGGGTCTAGATTCTGGATCACTTTCTTTGTGTATTCTTTCCATTCTCCAAACAGGTTTAAAAGAAAAGACTTCTGGAGAAAAAAATGGGAACCAAACAAAAGCCTCTGAATCTTTTAGCTTAACAAACAACTAATTGTTTGCAAAATGTTCTGCCTGGCATCCCATCCAGTAAGTCATTAGTACAGGATGCACCATGGGCCAGAGAGCTGTTGCAGTGCCCTGTGTGCTCTCACTGGAAGAGGCAGTGGCAGTCTCAATATTTAAAACCCTGTTCCTTTTATGTCATGTGTACAACACTCAGGATAGGTTTCACAGCAGTGTGTAAAATAGGTCAGATGAATTGTACTCTAAAAGTGCCCATTCCTCTCCATTAGCTATAATAAATCCTGAGATCCCTTATTCAGATACAGACATCAGCCATTTATATCTTTTAAATTAAGTCAGGGAAACTCTACCACAAAGGACAGGGTCACTTACAGCTTTAGAGGACTACAAATCCTTATATTCCTACTAAGAATACCTATAAAATTCACTCCATTATTTTTTAAATTTTTTTAAATTTTTATTTCAGCATATGCAACAAGTCTGGAGCACTGGACCCATAGACTGAGTGTGAAAGAGCTACTGGCACATGTGAGGGGTTACTGGGGGTCCCCAGGATGACATAGAGACAGTCAGGAGGAGAAACTGGGTCAACTTTGGTAAGCATGTGTTCCAACAGCAGTGTTCCTTTATTTAAGGAACAAAAGTGTTGGGGAGGCTGGTGTCACCAGGACATTATTCCTGCAGTTCACAGGATAATTTTTGGCATGTTAACATACTACACTTTATTGATCCACATTTGCTACAACAGCAACACAAAATTTACTTGCATACAGGAGAAGATGCACAGACCATCTCCACTGCAATAGATTGTCCGTCACCTGGAGCTTTTCCTTGTACCACAGGATTTAAAGGACCTCAAGTTATGCTCACCTGGACTCGGCTGAAGGTCAGTCTCTAATCAGTGAGTGATATCTTATCAGCAAAAGTAAATATGTTCCTCCATAGCAAACATCATATTGTCCATTCTAACTGCTTAGAAAGCAGAATTGTACTTCTGTTTCCTGCAACTACAAGGAAATGTATGAGGTATTAGTCGCTTTTACGAATTTGAAACAGGCTGATACTGTCCTTTTATTTTTCCACTCATTATCAGTCCCATAACTAACTAGCAGGCCTTTGAAGGCCTGCATGAAGGTGTTCAGTCACACAGGATGTAGGAGAAACAATAACAGATATACCTGAGTAATTTCTTTTGGAAGTAAGGTCAGAATTTGGTACAGATATATGAATTGCCTGTAATTCAGGAATTATCTGGAGATGGCTAATTATATAAAACACATTGTTTCAATATATGAGATCTTATTTGAAGCCCATTACAATCAATAGAAAGATTTGGCTTTTGTTCAAGCTTTTAAACTGGAGAAAAGTCTGTGATATATGACCCACTGTCATATTATCACAAAGTTATTTAACTGATAATGGCCTTTTCCATTAAACAATTTCTTTGAAGAAACAATAGCTTGTTTTATTGTGATCCTTTCTCCCTGTATATAATTTTTGTTAACCAAGTGTTTCTTTTATACTAAGGTCTGGATGGAAAACTGCTTTTCATAAACTGCTATCCCTTATGCAACTGAAAGCCCATTGAGTAAATGATGCTCAGAGTCTTTGATCAAGGAATTGAGCTCATCTCCTTTAGCCAATTAATTTAAAGTCATATCCTCAGCAGTAGCTGCTTACATCATGTTTTTATATGGAGCAGAATGTTACCAAAATCTTGTCACAGAAATATGACTGCCTAAGAAAGCACATTTGTCACCAAGCGAGAGATAAGCATCTACCTCTGAAACACGAGTGTGGTTAACAGATATTAAAGCAACTAAATGAAAAGCCTCCTGTGAAAGTTTAGGTCTTCTTTAAGTTACCATTGCAGCCATGTTCACATCTTGATAAAAGGGAAGTGTAATTGGAGAGCAATTCTCAAATCCTAAAAGGGTTAAAAGACGTGGTTTGTTTATCATGAAAGACTGCTATTCCAACTACTAATCTTTCTGTCCTAGGAAGTGTCTTATTCTCTTTTCTGTGTTGGAAAGCTGCCTAACAAATGTATTTTCCAAGACAATGAAGGAAGCAGACCTCTATTCTTTCTTATCAATTTAATCTCTTTCATTCAGCTGACAATAATGTCCTCTTGTAGCCTAGGTCTCTTTCCACATGAATTACTAAATGACAAGTTACTTTTGCTTTTTCCTTTGGTTTTCTTCCCCATACCAGAATCTAAAATGTAATAAAAAGGATTATTGGTACACACATTATTTTTAACCATAAAAATACCTAAAAGAGACAATGTGTTCAGGGCTCTACTGTTGTAAAAGTTGCACACACCAATAACAATGATTCCTGGCATTTTATCATTCAGTATTTTCATGCTCATTTTTAATTAAAAAATATACTCAAAAGAAGACTACAGAGAAATCTGGTATCTGTTGGTTTCTCTGTAAAAAATTCATGTCTGAACCCTGATTAAGTTAGAAAGAATTTAAGATTTTGTCAGTGAGATGAATTAATTACAAATCCTATATTGCCTTCTGCCTCAGTTTCCCCTTTTGTTAGATACTTACTGTTTTGTAAAACTGTTTTTTAAAACACAATCTTGATACAAGAAAATGTTGTCAGTTTTAAAATACTGTCCAGATAAGTCATCTTGGTAACAAAAAAAAAAAAAATTACTGTCTAACCACTGAAAATAAAATGTGGATAAGAACATTTCATTATACCTATCTAACAACTTTATCCTTTTCATCACTAGGAAATATGAGAAAGAGAAAATGGAAAATAGCCCTTTAGAAGCAACAAACATCTTTAGTATTAAAGACATGAAATTAAAATTCTGTGACATAGAAATAACTTAATGACCTTCATAAAGCAAAGCATTCTTCCCCTTCTGCCCACCACCAGTCCTCAAAACAAATTCTGACTAGGTAGAACTCAGAATCTTCTTTCCATGGCAATGGAAGTGTTTTTCTTTGATTTCTGAAGTTGATCCAGAAATTACATGGAGTGAAAAAGGTGTATCTCCCTCTAAGCAGAGATAGACTCAGAAAGGACTGCAATTTTGACATTTTTAGTTAGAATTCATTTCTTGGGGAAAAAAAAAAAAACAAACAAACAAACCAAACAAAACTTTAAAGCGTCCATAGTGCACGCGATGTCAGCTTCCTGACTTCATGGCTGCGTGCTGATACGGCGTTTTGTCTGCGCGACGTGTGAGAACCCTGAAGAGGCACAAGTGCCCAGAAGAACACGTTGACACTGACCACGCACAGAAGCACCACTTTTCCTGTGGAGATGTTTACCTCTGTTACTGTCAGTCCTGTCTGGATGAGGAGGGAGCCCAGCCTGTAACCATCTTGGCTCACATCAGGGAGCAAAGAGATGCTCCCTTTCCCTTCCCTGCCCCAGGTAAAATGTTGCTTGAAGGATATTCTATGCTTTGGTGCATGATAGAAGAGCTTTGCCGTACTCATACTGGTTACATAAGGAAAATTTTCTATTAAGATGAGAATAAAGAAAAAATGAAATAGCATAACATCATACTGTGTCTTCCAGCAAATACATGAGCACAGGGCAAGTTATCATCAGCCTCAACCAGAGTCTGGGCTTTCTATTTCAATGAACTCTGTTAGAAAGCATAAAGTGCTCATATTTACATAAGTTAGTTAGCAGATTTTTGTCAGAAAAGATGACTAAGACTTTGTGGAGGCTTCCTAAGCCACAATTCTCTTTTCATTTTGCATCAAAACTTTTCAAAAATTATGAGGGGGAAAGAAAAAAGTTAAAGAAGAAAGGAGATTAGTAATTTGCTCTCACTTGCTTGCATCAAAGCTCTGCTTTTTGATTCAGCTGTTCCCTTGGCATGGGAATACACTTAGACAAATAGGAAATATAATGAGAAACATGCTTCCTTATGGTATTTCCAATTGGAAATAGCACAAGGAAAAAATGCTTTATCATTTTATTCCTAAACAGAAATAATCTAAGAAAGCTTGTTCCTCACAACATACCCTGGCTGCTTAAATAGGTGATACACGTTGGGGGAACATTTCTCAGTAAGCTTCTCTGGAGTGGGAGAGGGATTCAGCTGTTATGGTAGCTCACTGCTCCTCTGGAGGAGTAGGTGGTACACCTGAGAAACAACCTGAATTCACACTTGAGAAAAATCATACAAAGTAAACTAAACCTAATGACCTAAGGTCTCAGGGACCTACTTCAGAAAATTGTCATGGTGCCATCAGAGAGAGCATATTAGAGACAAGAAGTGAGGAGTAAAAGAGGAAGATTTCCTGCAGCTAGTGTGTCTAAAGCTATGAGTATTGTTGAAAATCAGGGTTGATTCTCTTTTCACACAAGCTTTATTCAGTGTATCTATTGATCTGCTTGGTTTAAGAGAAAAACAACAGCCTTGATTCCTTTCCTTGAGAAAAGGAAATTTTTCAGGTATATACATTCAAGTTGTGTACCAATATAAACCAACAAGGAAAATCATAGCATCCACATTTGTAATGGGATTTAAATTAATGAAAACACTCCAAGAGCCACTCTAGTTTGGAAAGCAATCTGCTACATCTCATGGACTCTTGAAAAACTTTTTTTTTTCTTTTGCTATTGGCATTGGGGAACTGATTTAGGACACACATGTTTGAAAATCCTGAAATGTTGACTTACTTTATTTGTATCCATCTGCCTTTCTCTTGTCTCTGCTTCAACAGAGTCCGGATAAAAAGCAACTTGCAGTAATTGTTTTTGGGAGGTGTTGGCACAAGTTCTGCTAGGTAAATTCAGTAAGTTTGTTTTCACTGTTATCCTAATGATAAAGTTTGGATAGTTCTCACTATCATATTGAACCCCACCTTTCACTATCTCTCACATGCTCTGGACCATAGTGAAAATGAGGGAAATATAGAGGAAGTTGAAGGATTTGGTTTTTTGGTGTTTTTTTTTATTATTTGCCCTGGTAGGACATCACCAAATCCACTCTAACCCCCTCCACTGCCACAGGGCAGAAGTTAGTGGAGTTAAGTTCTACCAGACCTCCAGCATAGTGCCCTGGTAACACATAATTTCCTATGTCACATGTTTTATCTTGGTATCTTTAGTAAAATAGGGTATTTTTTTAGGTGAACAAGTGCATTATTTAACCTTTGCAGTACTGTGATCTAAACCTTTCCCAAAGTCTTTTATGTATCTTAAGAACTACCAGCTTCAGAAATAATTGATTGTCCTTTAACTCACAAATTTCTAAAAGTCACATGAAGGGTTTTTTTGATACAACACTTAAAAACACCACCAAAATAAATAAGTTAAAGTAAAGGTGCAAAAAAAGTGACCCCAAAGCCCTCAGTGAAATGCTCAAAATGTCATCTTTATGCATTAAAAACCCATAAGAAGAATGTTTTATAATACAAGTATGTGACAAAATGCTTTCTTTTTCTTCCTTATGGGTTTAATAAAAGTTGCAGTACTGATTTTGACCAAGAAAAACAGAACAATAAGCTCTGGGAATCACCTCCATGATATTAAATGTGCTGGGTTTTGTCAAGTTTTCTGACAAACAATACACATAAATCTGGGGGGGAAAAAAGAGCTTGAAATTGTTTATTTAATTTCTTTCCTTTATGCAAATGCACATATGAAGTCCAAAAAATTATGGAAAAAACATTACTCCTTATGTTCACAAAACTGGTTTCCACCATATTACATTGTCTACTTAAACAGAGACAAGGAGGTAAAATGCTGCAGATGCTCTGAGTGGAAAGTCCATGGTCAGCAGTGTCTGCTCTGCTATAGCTGTTTGTATCATCAGACAAGCCCAGAAGGGCTTTACAGTGTGAGTGGTTGGCTGCTGAAAGATTTTGTTATGGAATCTCCTTGCTGGAATAAGTTTGCCTTACTGGGTACTGCATCACACTGTATTTCATCACCACACAGGAGTAAAAAAACAAAGGAGGAGGGAACTTTAAGGTTGCTTTAGGGCAGAAAGCTTTGCAAGGCAGCAAGAAGAGTAAAATAAGTGAAGCTGGTATCTGCCCTGACCAGCGCTTGTCGATGTGAGTTCTCTGTGGGTGCACATCAGTTGTATGTCGAGGGCCATCCCTGCTGAACCTTCTGCACCTGGCAAGATGCCCATTAGTCAGAAGTGCCAGAAGCCCCATTCAGACATAGCAGGAAAGAAAAGCTGTATGATTTTTTTTTATCTTATACTGCTAATAGGGTCCTGCCTTTCAAGCATCTCTGATACACTTTGTTAACCAAATTTCCAGAAGAACTTCTAGAGAAACAGTTTGCACAGATAAAGCTCAATCTCAAGATCCTGTGTTTGCAAGCTGTGCAAATCAAAAGTTTTCTAAAGAATAGCTCTTTTGTAATATGCACTGCAAGTATCAACCAGGCTCTTTAAACAGTCTCAGCAGCCCCACCAGCAGGATGCCCAACCCTACTGACTGATCTTCCAGAGCAAACAGATGTTTTAAGATACTCAGATTTATTATGCTTTGAAAAGCTTATTAGAAGAAGCAAACGAAATGTTAAATTTTTACAATCCAATATGTAATCATATACAAGTGCATTAGAATAAACTTGTCCCCTTCCACACCCAATTTCATCACTGGAATGGAAATTACAGTGTTAGCACTTAGGAGAGAGAGTTGCATCTGCATGCAATGAGAGGAAGGGATCACATAATGGTTTGTAAGGCATATCAGATTTATTCTGTGAGGTAGATAAAGGTCTTTTAAAGGTCTTACTCCACTTGTGGAATGAATTTCTTATCATGTATAAATTTTGTGTAAAACATTTCTTTTTCCAGGATGTGGTTTGTTTTCTGAGAGGGGAGAGAGAAGCTAAATATTTCCACTCCTGTATAAAAGAAAATCCTCTGATTTCAAAAAGATCACACCCTGAGTGGTTATTTAATACTGGAAATATAAAAAGGTACACTGTTCTGAAAAATCATTTCATTCCAGCAATGCTTTTCTAACCAGAAACTGAGTGAAAAGTTTTGCAATATACGAATAACCAAAGAATAATGGCAATTTTTAAAGGAAAGTAAATGTAATTTNATATTCTGGATTGCATTTCATATAAGAAGTTCACAGAACACAGCAAAAGGCACACCTAATTTTTCCAAGAAAAAGTGAAACAGATAATCTGATAAAGTAGCATCAAAATTCTTCCAAGGAGAGCTTAAGACATGAAAGTGATTTACTGATACCAGTCCAAACAACAATGAACTCATGAAGAGGGTTTCCATCGGCTTCAGCAGGCTTCTTGAAGGGCTCAAAATGAATAATGGAACTGCTGACAGGGGAAGAGATATAACTGGCAGCCTTGCTGCTCTATGCCATTGCCCCTCTCTCCAGAGCAAACTGTGTCTCCTCACTTTGGGAAGTTCTCCTATGTTTAGCTCCCTCTCTATCTGACCACAAGGACAGGGGCTCTGCAGGGGGCTGAAGAAGCCATTCTCAAGCAATGGGAATGCAGGGAGCATCCCCACTATTCCAAGGAAGGTTCTGGACATAACAGAAGCAAATGCCATGAGGCAATTAGTTAATTGTGCTGTCAAATGGAGACTGATTTCTACGGCTTCAGATTGACTATTTTTATGTAATTAAGTGAGCCAGTTGCACTTTTCACAGCCAGTAGTAGACAGAGTCTCCTCTTACTTTGGTTAGTGAGAGGAATCAAAGTTATTTTCTTCCTGAATGTTCAAGTCCTTCAAGTATGTATATCAGTCTATAGTCTCCCTTTTTAAGACAGCTATATCACTATTCCACAATATTAAAATGCCACATTCTATTGCCGGCCAGCAGGAAAAATAGTTCTGGGATATAATTTTCAAGATTTTTTTATTTTATTTGGATTGTGTTGTAGACAAGGCCACTTGGTTACTGTTATCACTGTTATTTTTTTTTTACTTATTCACAGTTATGACGTTCTTTAGCAAAATGTTCTGCTTTGGTCTTATCTCATTGAAGAAGTATGTCCACAAGTTGTTAGATCACCACTATGTTTAGGAATTCACCTGGGTTTGTCATAGGCACAGAGATATTAACAGATGGCAAAGCAATTGAATGATGACGTGGCCTTGGCAACCCAGGACTTTCTAACCTTCCAACTGGACTCTAACAGCATGATCTATCTAGCACAAAAATTCCAGTCTTTAGGAAATTGCAGTTAGCACAGAGCACAGCAATAGACATTTTCATCAAAGCAGGATGCTGTGCCAGCCTTGTCTTCTGATTGCCATGCTGTTCATCCATTGAGTATTGCATACAGTTAAGATTGCATGCTTTTCTGCCAGGACTAATTTGAGGGATGTACATCCTGAAAGACATTATCTGTATTTAAAGATGTCAACCATTTTCTCTCCAAATATTCTCCAAATACTGGTCTCCTCAGGTAAAAGTAAGTGCTATATTATAAAAACAGGAAGTTTTTTTGGTTTGTGCAGAACAATTTTTTTTTTTTACTAGTCAAGACCATTTCAGATACTTTCATACCAGCTGCAAAACAGTTTTTCAACTTTCACTAATAGACCTACAAAGCGTAAAGGGCCTCCCTATCTGTTCTTAAAAATGCAGAAGAAACCTGTTATGACAGTTCTTAGCAATGCTGCTTTAGGCTTTATTGAACTGCTCACACAAATCTGAGAACTGAGTGCAATGGGGCTGTCCACAGAGCTGGTTCAAACATCAGAAATGAGGTGGCCACATTAATTCTGCCTGGATTACCCAGCCCTGCCAAGGCATCCATGATTACCCCACAAGGAGCACTGACAAGGCTCCCACCCCTCTTCTGGGTATCGGAGCTGGACTGGATTTCTCCCTGTTCCACTGCCTCGTGCCATCCCAGCATACTCGGTGGTGCCCCTGCAGCAGTGTAACAAGTAGAATGATCTCTGTGTGATTTCCCCCTTGTTCTTACCATATCCATTCAAGGTAAAAACACATTATATGCACACATTATGCCAGCAAGTTAGAGTACCAAATACCCAAATGGATCGCCTATCCCCCGTAAACTGACACACCCAAAATTCCCTAGGCATGGCAAATCTTAAACTCTTACTTTTGATTGAGATGCAAACTTTCCATTTCATGAAAAATTCCAAAGCCTTCAAAAGTCTTCTGTTCTGGAATAATCTGTATCAAGAAAAATGGCAGTTATGAACAAAAGTACTTTAATTTTCTAGGAAGTAAAAGTGTTAAAAACTGTATAGCTCATACGAAAATGTTTTAGCTGATGGTCATCTTTTATATATTTTCAGTTACAATGAAGTAGGAATTTATGACATGAAAAAAAGGTAAAATTGTTCACCAAAAACTTTAAAACAATTGTGTGTAGTTGAAACATAATCTACATAATTTTGAAGTATCTGTATGCTTCTTAGGAGAAATTCCTACACAAAAACTTTGCAGTTTTCCCTTGGAAAAGAACTATATAAAATAATTCTCATCTTGGTTTAGCACCAAGTTTCTACTGCTCCTTTTTCAAAACAACAATATAGTGTATTACTTGCACTGTGAGTGATCTGACCAGAAGACAGACTCTCCTCCTGTGTAATTATTACAAAATCTGTTTATTATACTGATTGAATTATTACCTTTTCCAATTTTTTTTTCTCCTCTCAATTCTTACTTGGAACTGCAGTTCCTAATTAGAACTGTCAAAGCAGGAAGTGAAGAAAACTCATGGCTTACTTTGCTCTCAAGTTCTTGAGTCTTGCCTTTTACCTTGGGTGTGAATTCTTCCTGTCTTCATAGAAATCTTAAGGCTGTTGATATTTTTTTGCAATGTTTTAGATTAGATTTATGAGAATGTCTAGAATTTCTCATGATTCCTAGAAATCATATACTCTTTTTGCCCAATTTCCTCTAGCTTTTCCATTTTTTAAAAATCAGTATGACATTGGTCTAATTTCTGTAATTATTGCTGGACTCTTGCTTTTGATTTGGCATGATTAGGAAAAGTTGCTTTACCATTATTCTTTTGATCTGGTGGACACGTTTTTGAAACAGAACTGAAGATAGAGGAGACTGCTGATAATTTCATCTTTCATTTACAGGATAGTTTTGAGATCTTCTCTTCCAGTAACAAGTTAGTAGGCTAGTTTATTAGGCCCTTAAACCCCTCACTCTTGATGTGGTGAATTGCATGGGGGACAGGTGACCCTGAACGAAACTTACCTAACAAAAGGTAAAAAAGATGTGTGAGTTTTTGCTTATTTTGAGGGGTTGGGTACTTAAACTCTGGTATGCATGATACTCTGCACATCTGAGTTGGGTGGGGACATGGGGGAGGGAACAGAAAATGTTATCTAGCTCCCTAATATGAAATAACAAACAAAGGGTTACTCAAGATGGTGTCTTTGTCCAAGAATAAGGAGTTTCTGTATGGCTGAGATTCTCATGCCAGATGCACATAGTGTAATTTTGTAACCAGGTCAGGCCTTCAGTTATAAGTGACAGATATTTTCAATTCCTAAGAAAAATAAATAGTCTTTTGTACAATAGCCTGTTGTTAGAGTACAATGTAAGAGGTGTGTAACCTGAGATGAATTCTCCATTTCAAGATAACTAAACGTACATCTCCTGAAAAGTCACAGTAAAATCCTCAGAGAAGATTCTTGAACTGAAATGGCCTTAAAGATGGGGACAGTTACCTAGCTGCTGTGCTCCCTCTGAGAATGGCAGCATTCTTCAATCTAGCAGAATTCCTCAAATTTAATGACTTTTTCTCTAAAAATGTGGTTATCTGCAGCCTCTCAGACCTGATAACAGTTAGGTGGAGAGGTTTTGGACATCACTCTCTTAATTGTCTGAATTTGCTCCAATTGTGATTTTTTGCATCTAAGTGATATTTTGGAGCTCATCTGGTTCCACTAGTAGAAATCCAGATTTTACCATTAGGCAAAAAACATCATTCTCTTGATGAATGCAAAATAACTCTTTATAACAGCCTGGGATCCTGTATAATTTTGGAGCGTTCCTTAGTTAGAAACATCTGATAATAGGCCCTAGGCCAGAGGAAAATCACATGGATATTCATCAGCTGAATTTCCACACTAGATTTTGCTGTCAATAAAGAAACATTTAGTCAGCTTGTTTGTCTGCTTTCTGTATATGGCATTAAGGCAATGAAAACCTACATTGTTTTCCTATTTTGTTGTAAATCAAGTCATTTGGGCATCTACTTCATAGCTACTTCTTGAAATGTTTTGTTTGAACTTATCTAAATTTTAAAGGCCATGTACAAACTGCAACTATCATAACCTGTCCTGCAAGACGAATATTTTAAATATACAAATATTTGGACCCTTATAGTGAGTTCTACAAAGTGTAAAGTTCATGGGGATTGGTTTGATCACACAGGATGACCTGCTAGAAAAGGCTGTTGGATTTTTCTGAGATAAACATTTGAAATATATCAAATCCTTTTAAAAATGCAATCTTATTGAAAATTTCCCTGAAGAATCTATGGGAGTCTTTGGTACATTATTATAGTGTCTCAGTATCATTGCTGTTAAAAAAAAGCACCTAATTTTGAGCCTAATTTTGTCAAGGTTCAATTTCAAGCTATTGGATATTATTACATTTTTGTTAGCTCTGTTGAAGAGTCATCTTATTATGAAATTTTTGTTTCCCATGTAGGTATTTAAAGACTGTGATTAAGTTATCTGTTTGTAAATTAAGTAGACAACGTCTCTTGAACCTTGTACTGGAAGATGTATTTTTCAATTTAGTTTTCCAGGCTTTCCCCTAAAACCTCTATAACTTTTCAAAAGATTTCCTTAATTGTAGAAAGCTGAACTGGAAAAATATTTAAGTAGTTGTGATATGCGAAAAAAGCTCAACTTCTGCTTCTTAAGTTACAACATATGTAAATGAGGGTTTTATTAACCCTGTGAAAGAAAACAAAGCAACGTAAAATGTCCAGAATGCACATCCAATAACACAGCAACCTTCTTAGTAATTTTTTCTCTTGGAGAAGTTGTTCATTCCCTAGTTATGGTCTGCATTTTTCTCATGTGTATGATTTCATATTTAGCCATTTCAAAATACATTTTTTAATTATCTGAAAAATTAGGCAATGTAGTTGGTTATTTTGTACCATTGACATTATCAATGCAATGTTTCCCATTTGCTAGGACTTAATATTTTTTGACATCTATGCCTTTGCTTGTAACTTTAGAAAATCTCAGGATATTGTGAAGGTAAGTCAAACATCTTACTCAAGCTTGCATTTTTTGAAATTTTTATGGTTCTTAACCAAACTTACAAGTATATCAAGTCCGTTTGGGGAGATCCGTTTTCCACAGATGTTTGTTGATTAACATACACTGTAATTTAATATTGTTTAATTTTTTTGCACTAATTTCATGTCTGCCGTTCCATGAGTTGGCACAAAATGGAGACTTTTACTGTATCTCCTGGGAATAGGTTGCCTCCTATAGATCTTTCAATGCACTGCAAAAGCAATTTCTCTGACTTACAACTTTCTTGTAAACTATTAATTTGTTTTACCTATGTTTCACCCACTCAGAGGCAGTCCAGTGTAAATGGACCATGGGTAGAAAAAGCTTTCCAGCTCTGTCATTTTAAATCTCTCTGCTTTTCTCTCAGAAGGTAAATTGTAAAAGACCTCCAGTGAAATCCTCAGTCAATCATTTTAGAACAAATGTCATTTTGCTTCTTGTGTCCCATATGAAACAAGGAAAGTTATGGAGACTCTGGAACTAAAAAAAATGCTCTCTAGGCTGGTTTTTGAAGCTCACTGGAATATCCCCTACCATGTAGACAGCTCTGTGAGACTGAAGGAAGATTGAAAAGCAGTGTCATTCCTATAAGCTTCTCCAATTTTGGCCAAACATTTCACTTTTCTGTGTGTTTTGGGTTTGTTCTATAGACACCCAGTGGTAAGCTTATTGAAAACAAAGTGAAGGGTATAGTTCAAATAGTTTCTATTTTATTTCAAATATCTTGGCTTTTCTTTTTTCCTTTCAGTGAGTAGAATGAGTTCTTTTTCTCATGGGCTTTTAGAACCAAATCTTCCAACCAGAGACTATATCTGGCACAAGCCATCCCTGCACTTTTTATATCCTTATGGTCTGGCTTATCAAGTCACTAGACAGGATTCTGTTTCACTGAGTGCTTCTCACTTCAACATGGATCTTATTTTGTCCTATCTCAAGCTATTTTCTGAAGGCATATTTGCCATGGACTGAGGAATATTAGACTGTGGCATGACATGAAAATAGAGATTGAATGGTATTACAGAACATTACTTCTTGTGTAGGTAATTACAGAGAGATGTAGAGATTTAGCTGAAAGGCTCCTATTAGTAGCAGTAAAAACCTCATGGCTAAATGCTTGTGCAAGGATTAGGAAGTTTGCAGATTTTTAAATTTTATTGAAGGGGTGGTAATGCAGCATCATAAAGCCCTCTTTTTCTACAAAGTAGGTGGAATATAGGCAGCTTTAGAGAAAATCTCTTCCCTTTTCCCAGTGGAGAGCATACCTAATATTCTGTAGTGACCTCCTCGAGCCCGGAGAAGGTATTCACCTCCTATCATTCAAGGCCAGCTACAAATGAAGAGAAGATAAACATGAAGAAACTTCTCCTGACAGTTCCCTCCTCTCTTTGCTTCATCAGTTAAGTGGGCAAAATGAAAGATGGGCAGAATGAGCACAAACGTTCTTCCACATATCAGAGGAAAAGGCAGGTGCATGGTAGCCTCAAAGTGAAATCCCCCTACACTAAAATCTCATGGGAGAAAAAGAGGGGTCCTGAGATGCCATTTCAGTGAGCTAAAATAAATTTTTAGCAAAAAATAGGAGCAAATGCTCACCTTCCATGTACATCTCCACATCCAGCTCAGGCACTGCTTCAGAGACCACAGTTAAAGGCCACATTGAGGGGCTGGAGGCAGAGTGAGAAAAAAAGGGTGGTCATCCTGTCTTTATGACAAGGTGTTTCAGTGAAGTGATTTCAGTGAAGGAGAAGTTCAAAATCCTGTGAACTGTGAAAGAAAGATGGGGAAATCTGTGTCTTGACAAAAAATAGCTGAAAGATCAGTGGGGTTTTTGAAGCGTCATATGTAACGCAGGGAGGAATGTAGAAGAGCAGCACTCATTTTCAGGTAGCACAGGGGCAGTGAAGGGAACTGAGCCAAGGGCCATTGGTGTGTGCAGTGAAGAAGGGCTCAGAATGATTGGAGAGCTCCCACAGAGAAGATACAGGATTGAGTTTAATTAGGAAATTAGGAAAGTGCACATGAGCTATGTGTAGGTGAGGTATAATAGGTAACTTCCTCAACTGTTTTGCAATTACCACTCCTGCAACACTGTCATTGGGACAAACAGCAGTGGCAACTTGTTGCAGCAAAGATGTTCAAAGACGCACAAATTAAAAACAAATGAAAACAACAATTTAACAGTTCATAGCACAAATGAATCTTAAAGATATATTGGTTTAATTTGTGATTATGCAAAAGATTTGTACTGAAAGCCAGCAAAAATACACCATCATCTATTTCACAAGAAATACATAAAAATTACCTTTGAGCAATAACTGCTTTATTTAGATTCTATTTATTAGGTGTTAAGTTCTAACTGGGGCTTTATAATTTAATTAAATATGAAATTATTTTAATGTTCCATTCCCAAAATTGAGGGAAGCATTGGGGAAATTGATTGGAACCTAGAAAAGAAAAGTAAAAAGCAATGAAGGCTCGAACATAAAAAGAGAAATTAAAGTGTCATATGAAATCTAATTTTGTTTGATATTGATTCCATTCATTCACAAAGGATGATGTTTAAGGTATTACTAATAGAATGAACATTTTAAAGGCTATAAAATAATGTAACATTGCAAAATTATAGCAGATTTCTAAGTTTAAAAAATTCATTGATACACTTTAAAAACACTCCATTTTTTGTCTTTTGTTTCTCATAACAGAAATGGCTGCAGTTTTTATGCCAATAGAAATACTGTGAGTGACCCAAGGTTTTAGTCTGTAGCTCTGATAACATTCCACTTTGCTTGCAACAATATCTGCATCAGTACTCTGCAGTATAGGCAGAAATAGCTTACTTCATCAAATGCTATAAAACAAGGTTTTAAAATACAAAAATCATTATGAACTCTGTTATCCATCATAATATGTTATCATTTGATTGAACTTTTTAATATCTTGAAACTCTTTTATTTTCAATATAAATGCTACATACATAAAATATTACGTTTTATAAAATAAATTTATTAATTTAATATAAATAATATATTAAGTATACAATTAATATAAAGATAACTTTCTGCTAAAGTAACCTTAATGGATCAAACATATTATTTAATTGTGTGAACACAATTCTTCTTGAAAGTGTGTATATTTTAATTTGAAGTCCAGATTCTGCTGATTTCCCTTAGTCAGGTTGTGTAAACACATAGAACCAGCTAAAGTAACTAGAATTTGGCCATACATTTGGCCATACATAAAACTGAAAAGCATACCAGAAAGAACTGTGGTTTTAAGTCTGCACAGTTATGCCACATTCTCACCTTTATGAGGCATGACTTGCAGCCATGCAGAATGAAGAATGTGTGGAGATCAGGAAACCATGGAAAAATACTTCTAAACCCATAGACCTGGGCCCAGTTGAGCACAAACATTGACATTTAATCTGAAACATTTTTCTGAAACAGTCTTTAAGCACAGTGAAAAACATAATGACAGAAAGGTTTTGTGTGATGCCAAATGCTGTTGTTTTCAACAGTAATGGCAATATGAACAGCTCAGGTGATCACTTTCTTGCCCCCCACCTTGCTTTTGCTCATCTTTCTGTTCTTTCCTTCTCCTTTTTTATCACTTTAAAAATTTATTATTATTTATTTAGCCAATGGAAAATCAGAGGAAAGTTTAAAACAGCCAAATAAGTTATATCTGTGAGAAGCATACATACTATGCTGGGCTCAGAACAGTGAGTCTCACTGCACCACTGTTTCTTGGAGACTCTTGGACCTATAGCCTTGCTACGGAGCCATTGAAACTACCTGGAAAGTGCAGAGGAGCTGATTGTGTTTAATCAGTGAAAGTATCAATAGTGGTATCTTGCTTTGCCATGAGACTGGCTGCCAACACATCACTTTTCCACAGCCTCTGTCTTTACCAAATAAATGCTCCTCTCCCAGTCACCCACCTCTGTGCCAGTAGGTGTGGGGCTTCTGTGTGTGCAGGTGCTACATGTTAGACAGATCCTTACTCCAACAATCTGTCTTTCCTTCTTTCCTTCTCACCTAGACCCATAGTCATATCACTAGCATAATGCCTCCTTTTGTGCAGTGAGATGAGAAGGATTTTTCAGGGCCTGGAGTTACTTCTCAATTCAGGAAAGATATTTTTGAACACTGGTATTTATTTCCCACAGCAGTGAATCATCATTGTGGTGAGGGTAATGTCATATGGTGCCATGAATTATGTCTCAAAATGCATACAAATGCATGTCTTTGGTGAAAGATCTGTTCAGTTTTTAGCATTTCATCAGAGTGGAACTTTGAATGATGATATCAAAGAAGAAGGAAAATCTGGGTGAACATGATTTCCAGCATTAGCCTAGCTCAATAAGAAACAAATAGCTGAACAGAAGGAAATGGTGTTGATGCTTCAGAATGACTAGGGGCCAGTAAATGTGGAAAAAACTCCAAACCCTACAGTATTTCAGCCAGATGGCTGCAAGATGACTTCAAGAAAGACAGCACTCACTGGCAACATGTCCTTGCTGCAAAGAGAGGAAAAACCCAATCTTCCCTTGTCTCTTCCTTCTGATCATGAGTTCCAAAGAGTCCCCTCCTACCTGGCAGCCTAGATGTGAAGCTTAGTCAGAGTTTTATTGCTCCCTGGTTTGCATCCCTTCCAAGGCTTCCAGCCATTTCATGGCCTAAGCAGGCAGGGCAGCTTTTGCAATCCACTTGGAGGAATTCTGTCATCCATGGGGATCATGTTTCACCTTCCCCAAAGTGGAGGGATGCCCAGCAGGAACCACGCCAGGGAGATCTCCAGTTTCAGAAACTCCCTTTAGCATAATTAAGGGAGAGCTCCTAATGCCAAGAAGGTGCTACTGGGCTTCCCAGGGCTGAGCCACTCTCCCACTTGGCATCCTGTCTTTTGGAAACAATGGCAACAGCCTGTGCCTCTTACCATGTTTCCAGATAAGTGTTCCAGGAAGAAGTTTCTATCCATGTTCCAATGCATGATTAAAGACATACTTTGAGCTAACACAGCACACACCAGGTTTTCTCCATCCACCAACAGCAAAATAATCTCAGCTCCTGAGAGTTTCTTATCTCCTGGTAGTTTATAATCCCTAACATTATTTTTTGTTTATCTAGCTCTTAGACATAAAAGGCAGGGTGAGCAGGATTGTCTCTCTATTGACATCATCGGGGGTGCAATAGCTTTCACCACAACTGAATTTTATTCAAAATCTATGCAACTATATAAACATTTGCTTTTTTAACACAGTAAACATACATCAGTCTGAGTCCCTGCAGGACATGAAAAAGTTAGTTCCAATTTGTTTTCCTACTTAGGTGGCACAAGTGAACTCTTCAGTAATGTGTGCCCAAAGAGTGGGAGTTACCTTTTGAATTGAAAGAGGCAAAAATTAATTGCCTTTTTTGATTACCTTTCTGTCATTTACAAATTTTCCAAGGATGCAGTCAAGTTTGATACACTGCTATGCCTCATTGCTGTTCTGAATGAATGTTTATGGCTAAGTAATACCTCCCTGGATAACAGATTTGGAATGGGGATACTGACCTAATGGTGCAAACTGTTTCTGTAATACAGGACAAATTAATGCTCCTCTCTTTTTTGGTGTGTTTTGGTTGGGTTTTTGTTTGTTTTATTATTAATTTGGAAAAGGCTGTATCCCAGTTTGTTAAACTTTGAGCAACTTAATCATTAAAATAAAGAAAGTAATTTGCAAATTATTTTGTTGGCTTCCCAGTGGTCAAATCTTGCCCTTTAGAGAAACTTTTATGTAAGCATGAAGTTCATACAGATTTCCAACTCATATATGAAAGGTTGGCAGGAATTTAGGGATTCCTCTGCATGAAACATTTGAAATTTTTTGGCTCCTCAAGGTAATAAAATAAAATTGTTTCCCATATATATAAAAAAAAGAGAGAGAGAGAGAGAGCAAGAGCGAGAGAGGCAGAGATCAGTCAGTGGGGATTAGGGCATTTGCAGATCAGATGGTGCCCTGGTTTGCCTATAGCAAAGTGTTATGTGAAAGTTCTTTCTGTTCCAGTCCTGAAATCCTCCCCTGAAACTGAGATGCTGTCCTAGGGAAAGTTTTAATAAATTAATTTCTGGGGAAAACTTTGATGTCAATAATTTCATTGTATGAAATCCTAGTGTATAGGAGCTGACAAGAAGTTTAGCATCTTTGTTAGATTTCCTTTACCCTGGAGAAGCCTACCTGAAAGACCTAAAGTAATGTCCTTATTACTCTCCTGTATTCACCTTCTAATACATTTCTATCTTCTTGTTTCTCACATATCCCCTTTTTCCAAATACTTTCTTCATTTGGCATTGAAAACATAAAGTAGGACTCCTACAAAAGCCTTGAACTCCAGGATCATCTGCTACTGTGACTGTTGTAGCCCCAGATCAGAACTCCAACTCTGTTCAGCAAAAGACATACCTAATTTCTACTCTTAAATGCTTTGTCTTATCTGGGGCCTTTGAGTGTGACCCTGAAAACCTTGTACATACAAGTAGTCTCTGTTGCCCTTATATAAGTAACAGTTAACTGCTTGTGCATGTAGAGGTTGCAAGGTGAGTCCCTTTGAATATCATTATCTCAAATACAATAACTGCTTTGCTGAAACTCATGTTGTCTTTCCAAAAAACAACCCATATTACTCAACAGAGAATTCTGGAGGAAAAAAAATGCAACATTTTGAAAGCAGGCAAAGGTTATATGAATGCTGCCCAAGATTTTTGATTGAGTAATGTACTTTGGAATAACTTGCTGTGATTCTTTGGCAGAACACTGTTTATTGTTCAAGTGAAATTTTTCACAGTTAATAAGATGGTCAGTTGCAGGTATTGAAAATATTTGCCCTGCCAAATACCACAAGAATGAAAACCTTCAAGCTGGTTGAATAATGAAACAGAAATCATTCCAACGAACTGCTTGACAGCTGGTGGAGAAATTTCCAGAATATTATATGACCCAAAATGAAATTGGTTTATTGAGTAAAAATAATCAAACAGAAAAACATTTCTGAAGAAAATTGCCAAGATATTTTGATTATGTTATTTTCAAGGAACTGTCTGACAGAGAAAAAAACTGCTTGATGGTTGATGTTTTTTTAAGAAGATACTATAGTTTATCCAGATATTTCTCTACGTTCATAGACTTCTTTCCATTGGCCACATGATACCACCAGTTTTTAAGCGGATTCTCCAGTGAAGTTCATGGAAAATTCTGCTTAGAAAGCTCTGGTTAATTTCTTCTGCTTTGCAAGCACAGAGAGAGAGTATGAATCACAGTAGTGAAACTGAATTTGGACAATAAAACCCAAAAAATCCACATGAATGTGTGATGATTCAGGAACAAATATTGCTTTCAGGAACTAATGTGCTTGCCTAATATGGTCGAACACTTGGTGTTACTGAAAATACAACTCAGCTTTTGCTGACAGTGTTTACAAATGATATTCACATATCCTACCCCCATGTTCTGTAAGGCAGAAAAATGCTTTTCTAATATTGGCACATCTGGACTTTGCCTACTTCCAACAATCTGAGATACATCTTTGCCATAAATCACTAAAGACACACTGACACTTTCACTAAAATCTCATGTTAAAAATGTGCTCAAATTCTGTAATTACTTAATTACAAAAAAATACACAGATGTCTGCATTGTTTTATTGAATTTCAGGGAAAGAAAATGGCAATAAAAATTCTCTTCTTATCATGGAACATGAATAAGTATCTCAGAGAATCTAAATCCAAATCTGATTTAAATTTGGAAGGACTTAGCAACAACAGCAGCAGCAGAAGTCTTGTAAAGTAAAATATACCCAGCCAAGAGTGAGTAATGCATTACCCCAACAACCAATCCTCCCTTTGCAGTGAAAAGAGCAACTGGACTCTAACACAAAGCCTGAACTCACTGTTTACATCCTGAGGGTAAAAAAAAGAGAAGGTATTTAGCATATACTAGTTCCATGGATGAAGTATCTATACTTTGTAACTGGGTGTGTGTGTGTGTGTGTGTGTTACTTAATCTGTTTCCCACCCATTACTCCAGGGGGGGAAAAAAAAGGACGAAAAAAGTATAAAGAGGGAAAAACATTGACTACACGGTGGTTAAAATTCA
>VZRX01017110.1:161134-171134 GCA_013398075.1 Notiomystis cincta | reverse complement strand
CACAAAGAATTCTGGCCTACCTGAGCTCCGGAAATCTTTTGCCATACCACAAAACAAGGCAGAAGTACAGGAAATCAATACTATCTCTCACTGAACTGAAAATGTTTCCACCAAACTGGCTCCATTCTTTTCCTCAGGTAGTATGAAAATCTAAAGCTGGAACTTGGTCTGGATTATTAAATACTTTTCAGAGGTAAAGAATAAATAAACTTAAAGAAACGCAATGCCCATCTCTGGTACTGAACAGAGAGAAGTAACTGAGATACCTGCCTCTCATAGGAACTGTGACATGACATTACTGTTTGCTATGCAATCTGAAGCATAATGGTTGCTAATGGAGAGACTTTCTAACTGTGAGTAAGATAAAAGTAACAGTGTTTTGGTTTTTTTTAATTGCAGTAAGAAATTAAACCAGTGCTCTTAACAAAGTGTTAGGAATTTGTCCTCCTTGATCCTCTTAGCATTGGTAGATATCTTCATCCTCATGTCTGTTATTTTATTTAGTGATAAATATTTGAACATGAGATATTTAGCCCAGAATCTTTAAAGGCACAAACTGCCAAATCACCTTTGAGCCACTGGCCCTAGAATTAAACCAGCTAAGTTTGCAGAATAATTTCCATTGCTTATCTATTTGAAATAGAAGTTTTTAAAAATAAGTGAGAATTATTAAACTAAGTGACATGGTGACCTTTAGGGCTTTTTTTTTGCCTTCACCCCTGCCCCCCTTTCCCCCCCACTTCAAAGTGTAATTGTGGGGAAACACTGTAATGCAAGGTGTTACAATGAAAATTTATGTAACAGTGTAATTAAAGACTTACCCCTTATATAGGAGTTGATATTCCTCCCTATTTTCTTGAGAGGTGAGTTAATGCTTTCCATTATTTTTGAAATGAACTCACAAGTATGAGTGACAAAATTACCTTCTCTAAGTTGAAGGTATTTAGACCTCATGTCTGGTACAAGTAAATCATATTTTTCCATGGTCAAGCTTTGGTTTGAATCCATAGAAAAAGTTAAGCTTTCCTTATTTGACAGAATCAGTACAGAACTAGCAACTACATTATTCAGACTTGATATTCACTTTCAAATTTCGGCATAAATGCACACACACACACACACAAATCCATGAAAGTGTTTATTGGAAACTTTTGGGCACAAAATATGTTCTAGCAGTCCACAGCTGATTAAAATAAAAAAACCAACTGTAACTCCAATAAATCATTTTGTGGCTTGAATCAAGCATTTTTCATCCCTTTATTCAGCATGTAGCATGCAGATTAATGGATATGCTTCAGTAAGTTCGACGGTATGTGTTCACTGAACAATTGGACCACCAAACAAGGGCTTCTTTAGTCTGTTCTCACATCAATGAGATACTCAAAAGAGTTCCAGATTACTCCTTTCTCCAATTCTACTCACAAGAGTTCGCCCTGAGTTGTAGACATTTATCTGACATGACTGATAAATGTGGACAATTGTTCTCCTTCTCTCTAGAGATCCACTTTGGCCCCTGCAACTATAGATCAATTGAATAATATTATAAGACACAGTGTGCATGGACAGCTAGAAGAATCAATGTAGCAAAAGAGGTTTCAAAGCTCTTCAGTCAGTTGGAAGTAGAGTGTAGAGCTGGCATTACTTTCAGTTAGGGAAGTATCTACATTTGTCAGTACAAGCTTAGGCTTTGATTTCCATAATTGCATACATAAAACTACATTCATGCAAAGTGTATGAACAACTGCTACTGTAATTGCACACACAGGCAGATTACCTACCCACTTCTTTGCTCCTGCAGTTTCTGCATGTATTTGGCAGTGATGGCCAATAGGTAGGCAGTTTTGGAAATCTGGCACACATTGTGATTATTCAAGCAGTAATTCCTACCACTGAAGAACCAGAAACATAATCTCATCTGGGATAATCAAAGAAAAAGTACCTCTTCCTTTCGGACTCCTATCAGTTGTTAACTGCAACACAAGGAGGACCAAATATTGAAGCTAACCCCACACTTCAGATGTGTTCTAGGATGGATCTTGAAACTAAAGACAGAAAGGATAATCTGAAGGATTTCTTAAGCAGCCACAACATAGCATTGAACAAGTGTCCAGCTAAGAAAGCACTCATAGCATCTTTAGGGCACAAAGGCACAAAACCTCTAGTCGTTTCCATATTGCCAGGATTCTGCAGGTGTTAGATTGGACTTCTGAGGTGCTGAAAGACTTTGATGCTCTATTCATGATTCTTCTAATCACTGTGATCAGAAGTTGAGTTTTAGGAAGCAATGTTGAGATTTGGTGCTTTCTTACCACATACAGCACAACTTGAAAATTCTTTATTGGTTTTATGCTAGAAGGTGACCACTGAGTTTAAATGTAGGCAGGTTTTTTGGGGAAGAGTTATCATCTACTATTATTTCATCCTCAGGCAATAAGTTTGGGGGTACACATTTTGTGGTGCATGTGCTTTTATAAATATACCTGTAAGGGAGAAAAATCAATCTGTATTCAGTGTATGATACATCTAGTCCTTTTGATACACTTGAACTTGTTTATTTGAAGTGTAAGGATTTATTGCCAATCTTCTCAAGCCTTCTCTGTTTTTTTCAAGAATTTTCAAAATGTTCTAGATGTATAGACCTAAAAGGAGCTCATCATCCCTCGTATACCAGCTGAAAGTAGTCCTTTCCACGGGCATCCTGTTTGATGGAAGCTCCTTTAGTCCTGGTGAAGCTCTGTCACTCTGAAGTTTTCATCCATACAGGGAATACAGATTTGGAACTGTCATAGTAAGATGCAAATAGATCCCTCCTGAATGTGTATTCTAAGGCCTCAGTATCTGGGTGTTTGAAGAAATGAATGTAACCTACTCCAAATTACAGCACAAATCATAGCCTGTGAGCCTTTAGATACAGCTCAAGCAGTTCACCACACTGGTAAGTTACCTGAAAAGACAGGGACTCTGTGGCAGTAGAAGTATTATTGTATTCTCTTCAAAAGGCTATCAGGCAAAACAAAAGCTCAACTCTAATCTAGTAATCTCAACTATTAGGGTTTCAAATTTTGACAAAAAACTTTTGGCTTTGTCATATGCACATGCACACAAAACTACTTGGTTTATGTTCTGCTGTTAGCACATCTTTCCTACCTGCATTTTATCACATAATTACCTGTAGTTCTCACTTCATCACAAATTCCCATTAGCACAGGTGGGAGTTTTGCACACAGGACCAGATATTGCTGCGTCTTGTGACTACTGCACCATTCCAGAAAGAACCACGGACATTTTCAAAACATATATCCTGGTAAAATAAATGTGTAGAAAATGCAACTACATAAAAATGATATTATGTTAAATACTATGTCAAATATAAATATATATAAATAAGAAGAATGTATGCTGCTTTGACTCACTCCAACTGCTAAGCTTTGAGTATTTCTTGTCATTTACTACAGATTTCTGAAAATCCTGGTCTATAATAATGTCTTAAAAGAAAACCATGAACACCACAGAGACTTAAAAGCTGTTTGGCAAAATTGTGGATGATAGGTCCAGAGAAAACTTTTTAGAAAAAAGTCTTGTTATAAATGTGAAGATTAGCAAACAGATTCCATTATTATTGTTATTATCATTATTTAATTGTTACTATTACTGTTGTCATAGTTGAAGGATAAAGCACAAAAGAAAGACTTTACAGAAATATCTCCATAATGGAGAAGCTCTACATTATCTACTTTGTTTCTGTATGTCCTCTGGGCTTTATAAACAGAAGCTGCCTCTTCTGCTTCAGGAGGCAGAGATGGGTTCATGGAGAGCAGCGATAACAGAGATCACCACTGCCCATTACCCCATTGGGCATGGTGCATTTTTTATGGTGTCATCTGGTAATCAAGATGCATCTACTTTGATTGTGTTTTCCTGTGTGTAAATAAAAAAAGTATCATACTCCATAAAATGTATTTACAGTAATCTCCAGATAGTAGAGGATATACCTTATTTTCCTTCAGAGGAAGGGGAGTTAAATAGAAGATTAATTCAATGGAAGGGGTTTAAATAAATAAATTTATGTGAGGCAACTGATAATCTCTATTAGTTTAAAGGGACATGGTCTCTTTTCCAGCAACAGTACATTAAATTTAATGGACTTTAGGTTAAAAAACTTTAATACAAATATTTGCATAACTGAAGCCGATGTCCTTAAAAAAGGACAAAAATATTTTTAGATCACCATAGCACTTAGCAGTTTTAGCATCTTGATTCTTCATTTTTCCTAAATTTTGAAGCTTCTTGCTGAGCATGGGAGAAGTTTGGAGCTCTATTTTTCAGAGGTATCTAGAAACTAGAATGACAACTAGTCAAAGAATGACAGCTCGGTGCCTGAGAGTCCTGGTACTTAGAATCATAGATTCTTATAGTATCCTGAGTTGGGAGGCATCCATGAAGATCTTTGACTCCAAATTCTGTCTCCAAATATGGCAACCTAAAAGTTAAACCACATAAAAAAATATAAACTATGAAGCTGACCATCATTGAAACACTTTTTGAACTCCAACTGGAGCCTTGGGATCATGACTAAGCACTTCAAGAGCTTGTTCCAGTCTTTGACCACCCTCTCAGTGAAGAACTTTTTCATCATATCCAGTCTAAATTTCCCCTTAAGTAGCTTTAATACATTCCATCACTGGACACCAGAAAGAAGAGATCAATACCTCCCTCTCCACTCCTCCTCATGAGGAGGTTGTAGACAGCAATGAGATCACTCTGCACCCTCCTCTTCTCTGAGCTGAATAAACAAAATATCCTCATCTGCTCCTCATAAGTCATGCCCTCTAGTCCCTTTGGCATCTTTGCTGCCTTCCTTTGGGCACATTATAATGTGTTATGTTGTCCAAAACAGTGCAGAGTACTTGAGGTGAGGCTGAGCCTAGTGAGACAGTCTCTTCTGGAAACCTGTTATGTATGCTGTGCTTGACCCACCCCAGGGTGCCACACACCCTGCTGATCTCGAGGGCACGCTGTTCACTCCTTTGAACTGATCACCAACCACATAAGTGCTGTGGGATTTCAGGCACTTTAATACTTGTCTGGATATCCAAGGATGTGGAGAAAGCCTTTGGCCTCAGCCCCAGCCTCACCCTCTCCCTGTCTCTGGGAAGCCAGTGCTCTCATATGGCCTTCCCTGTTCCATGCACCTTCTGGTGCCTGTCACCATCCAGGGTGAGTCAGGAGAAAGAGAAAAAAGGTTTGGTAAGTAAGAATAAGGGACAACCATGATAACAAATTATAATTGGCATCAAACCTTCTGGAAGAGAACAATGCTCATCAAGTTGTCTTGCAGCTTGAATCATGGAGTGTAACCATCATCCAGCCCTGTGTAGAGTGCACTCAGCCCACTGTGCTGGGTGGAAAGCAAGGTCCTACTGATAGTGTATCATTTTGGATTAGTTACTTAAAAGGCATTTCCAGTTCTAAATTGTAAAAAGTGAAGGCATGGTAATACAAGACCTTTAAACACAAATGTTTGAATCTTTCATGGATAGGCTTATAATCACATTCCCCTATAGTAAGAACTTCTCATTTAAAGGATGGGGAGCTAGACTGTCATCAATATCTCTAAGTTGTGTAAAACTCTGAATGCCACTGTCCTGCATTTCCATTTGTAAAATGACTTTGCCTGGATGTTTTGTACGAGTGTGTTCACTCACAGATTAGAGTCTAACCATATAATGCTTCTTTGCCTTGTATTCAAAAGATTCTCTTTGTGAGGGATCTTCACTGATTAATTTCTGAAATTATTAGTTACATGGCAAGTATTTTCGAGTGTAATGCAGGACCATATTCAGGACTTCTTGTTCAATAAACTAAAAAGAAACATGTCAGTGATTCTTACATATTGAAATATACTCTGTCAGATCTATATCAGCATTTAGTAAACCTTTATTGTTCTGCTGTTAGTACATATAAAAATGCCCAAGGCAGTCTCACATACTTCTTCCTACAAGCTATTAACATAAAAATATATCTTATTCATTAATCAAACTTGTGTAGTAGAAGTTTTCATCCTTAGAAAATGGCACAATGAGGCAAGGAGAAGTTAAATGATGTATTTACAGATTTGCTCTTGACAAGTGAAACTATAGAATTTGGAAATGTATACCATAGTTACCCATCTACTGCTCTAGATGAAAAAACCACTGCAGAAAACGAACACTTAGTACTTCAGAAAAAATACTCAACATATTCATTTGCTGAATGTATCTAAGGCTGAACATGCCAATGTAATTTTATAGCAAAAAAAATGATATCTAAAATGTAGGAAAGAAAACATACTGGAATAGTTTTCTGCAAAGGGAAAAAAAGGATTTTGAACTGTTATTCCATTTCCCAGCTTTCAAAGGTTCTACATTAAATAAAAAACCTCACTCAGTATCTCCTGCATTTGCCTGTTTCTGGTGTTAATTATCTTTTGTTTGCCCTTGATAATCCTGAGGTTGGTATGCAGATAATGAAGCCTGCAGATTCATCTCAAAGTGTAAAAAACAATGGCATTGTCAATTCTGCATCACAACACTTTATAAATTATGAATGTTATCCACATTAAGGAGAATGCTAGACTTTTAAAATTACTTCCATGAATAGATTAAATTACAAGTATTATTACATTTCATTTTATTAAGTGCATCTTAGGAGTTATTAGGGCAAATGAACATGTTCTCTCAATTACATAATAACATTAGAACTAAGAATTATGCATTGACACTCCCAAATGCATAATGTGGCATTGTATATTAATCATCCCAAACAATATTTTCGGTTTATATAAAGACAATTATTACCTATTGAAAAATAACCATCTTATTGATTTATTGCAATTCAGCTCAAAGAATTGTTTTCCATATAAAAGCTTTGATTCTCTTCTGGATAGTTTAATAATTTCTAGCTCTTTCTTTTTTTTATCTTGAAAAAAAAATAGGAGTCTTTTAATTTCTTTCTTTTATTAATCTAATTACAATAAGACAAATTTTATCATATATTTAATTTTTAAATATCCTGCACAAGACAATGTATCACACATTCAGCATACACCAATTAATTTAAGAGAACATTTGTTAATTTTTGTTTTTAGCTTTTAGCAAATTGTAATTATTTATATGATGTGGGTTTTAAGCTACACTTTAATTCTCTCAGATTCTGGTGGTCAGACATGCAGGTTGTCATGCTGCATTTTATTCAAAGGAAAAACTTTAATGTAAGTAGATTAATATTGTTTAGTACATTGCCTAAGAGGAATAAGAAAAGCACCTGACACTATCACATTGACCTAAGTGGCAGCATTTGAACTCACTGAAGTGAGAGAAGGACTGACATGTGCAGCAGCCAGGTGTTTTAGACACCTGCAGAGCAATTGATAACACCAATACTTCCAGATACTTTTGCAGTATACAATTTTTTTTTGGCTGTGATATATGCATTGATTGCAATCCTTGTAAATTAATTTCCTTTATTTAAGTTGTCTAGATAACTGTGTCTCATTGTTTCCAATATTTCTAATACTTTGAGTTAATTAGATTTGGCAATGCACATACTGATGTACTGTTATTTACTTTAACATAACTAGCAAATTTTTCAAGATGATTACTTAAGGGATAATAATTCAATCATTAAAAAGCAATTTTTACAGTGTCAGCAATTTTTCTTTAGACAAGGAAGAGTTTGTTCTAATTTATTATATCTTTCTATCTTGATTTTAATTTGAGTTTACACATGCTGTCAATACCATTGCCAGATTTTGCCACTTTACAAAACATTGGTACATGCTGGACTAATATTTTCAGGGGACAGGTATTGACTCATCAGTAAAGTAACAAAAATAAATAAGAGACTACTTTAGCATAATTCATATCAGGTACAGATTATAGTCAATAAATCAGCTTTGTAAGCAAATTCCAATCACTCTATAATTGTTGGTCTAAATATTAAAATGCTAACACATGCCTTCTTTATCATATGAGTCTTGAATACACTGTATGATCTGCTTGATTCAGCAAGAATAGCATATAAATGGGCAATATTACATACTCCCAGGGAATATTAAAAAGTATATTTTAATCTGATATATTTTTGCATGGAAACTCTGTCTCAGAATTTAAATGTCCTTTGTGCTGCTTAAAAACTTTTTCCTCTCAGATTCTGTTCTTATGCTTCCTACCAGCTGGGGTAGAATTTATGAATACAACCCACAGAAAGCCTGTGGAAATGTCTCTAACAGTGAACATGTAGAATCAGCAAATGTTCTAATTGGTCATTTCATGGGCATATGTAGTCACTGTAATTAGACATTGTTTATATTAGCAATGTATTGTGTAACATGAAATGACTAGGTGATCCTTCTGGACTAATGTTATTAACCAAACAAAGTAAGTTAGACTCTTTATCTTTGTTACATTGGATTAAAAATGACTGGAACTAACACACGTGCAGTTGACAAAATATCTAGCCTTCTTAGTTCTAATTAGTTCTCAATTAAATTGTATCAGCAGCTGTGTCAGACTTACAGCTACATTAAATTGTCTTTGAATCTGTCTGATTCCTTTAGTTCTCCCTTGTGCCAGTAAGGAAGTTTCAGACATGAAAGTGTTAACAGCTGCTTTGAAATTACTCCTATTTAAGAAGAAAAATCATATTACTTTCTTAATCTTTCTAATTCTATTCTCATAAGATGATCTTGGATTTGTTCCTTTAGCACAGACTCTTTAGTTCAGTCCTGATTTCTGTATTAATGAATTGAGAAGATGACATCAGGCTCTTAGGTAAGTGCTATAAACTCAGTCATATGATTTTTATAGTAAGAAATGTATAAGAAAATCCCCAATATTTTTTCCTTTCTTACATCAATGTTTCTTTGAAAAGTAATAGGTGGATGCTATGTAGGTGGCACACAAAAGACCATGTAGTAGTTTGTAATTTACCTTTTGATCATCAGAAGAAAAATTTCTACTGGGAAATGAAAGCCAAACATAATTCACTAAAATTACACTGAATGCCCTCTAATCAATACAGATAAATCTAGAGTTTGTTGTTAAATCGATCCTCTCCTTTATAGAGATATACTGGCTTGATTGTTTTAGGGATAATTATTTCACAGGGAATTTTTACAATGATTAGTAGAAACGAGACAACAGTAAACTTGACTCGGAGCCATTGAATTACTGTGCTGCAGAGTGCATTTGTCTCTTCTAGTTTGAAGCTTACTGATATCAATACTGATTTATATCATTTCATGTGATGATGTTTTCCTGAGAGAAATGAAGTGAAGTTGATTTCATTTCAGAAATGAACAGCCTCGGTGTTTGTTTTTCTTTCATAAAATTGTCAGCTCTTGCCAATATAAATACTCACTGATGCAGACTTTCCCTTCCTGCTTTTATCACTTAGGCTGATTCCTTGGCATACATCATATTGAAAAAGTCCAGATAAACTTTGGAGAAATAAAAAAAAAATGTTTAGACTAGAAATACAAAGGTTGAACTAAAGGATTACTTAAAATGGTGTTACTGAACTATTTCTATACATATGAAAATGCAATTTAAATATCAAAGATTTAAAAAGTCAGAAGTTTTCTGCTTCAGTTTCCATTTGTAAATGAAGATCTTTGTAAGTCTGAATGATTTTAACAGCTCACATACCATAAGTCAATACAATATTTAAAAAGATAAAGAAAGAGGGAAAGGGAGAGACAGAGGGATGAGTTTCTATGAATGAAGTAGATGTAATTGCCTGCAGTATTCTATCCAAGCGAAATTGAATTGCGATACGTTACTCAGAAAAAATAGACTTATGTAGCATTTTGATTAACATAATAAAGTACATATTCTATGTGTGAATGAATAAAGGATAGTGGGCATAAAGCTTGAACTTTTGCATAATGTATTCTGTCATCTAAACTTTTCGTTCGTAAGAATAGGGTGAATTATATAATTCAGAGAACATCCCAACTAGA
>VZRX01017110.1:146134-156134 GCA_013398075.1 Notiomystis cincta | reverse complement strand
TTCAATTTTTATTTATATGTGCATAAACAGTGAGGATCCAAAATGTTACAAATAAACTCCTGTGTTGTTGTCCAAATGGTTCTTGTTGGACCTTGTTATTACTGAGAAATGCTGTGGAAATAACTCTTCCTGCTGAAGAAGAAGTAGAACTACATCATAGTTCATCATTATCAAAGATCATGTATTTTACATAGCAGTCCAGAAAACTCAGAACAATCAACTGGAAATTAGTAGTGAGAAAATCTTGATATTCACCAGCATTTTATACTTTTCTTCTGTTTGTTTCCAAGTCTTACTGATAGATGCATGAAATGTAGAATTGCCTGCATAAAGGTATTCAAAATGGAGGTTGGCACCAAAACGTGGGGTTTTTTTGATTCACAGGCAGGAATTCAACCTAAATGTGAGGGCTTATTTGTCTAGGAAGACAAGCCTCCTCTTAATGGGGTTGAGTGATGTGCTGTGGGAGATCTCTGTTGGACTGATATGGGGACATGGCAGCAGACATTGAAACTGGAACTCTTGTTGCACCGAGCAGTGATGAGGGCATCTGTCATACTCCCCATACCTGGAAAACTGAGGATCTTCATACAGATACTGATAGTTTTATTCCTTATTTCTGTATTTTATGCCATGTCAACAGAGAGCTTGACTAGTTAATTCTGAATGAGGCTAAAGCTATAGAAAAACAGAAGATCTTCTACATAAACTCCTAGAGGCATAAACATTATTTATAACATGTCGTTCTTATTTAACTGAGGGAAGTAAATGCTAATAAATGTCCAAAATAAAGAGATTAGAAATGTGATTTAGCACAGTCAAGGGTGATAGTTATTCATCAGAAATACCTATTAAAGTTTTTTCTATTTATTTTCCTTCATTTTTCATTGACATAGTTTCTTAAGATGCTTTTGATATTGATAGCTCAGGGAGGAGAAAATGCACGCACTAATGACTCAGACCAGTTTCTGCTATTTGAATTTGCTAGAGATTTTATTAAATAGAACCATAGCTCAGGACAAGCTGATGGCATTTCACAGCCCATTTCCACATATTCCCTAAATGCTGATTTACCAAGAATGAAATGCGTGTACACATACTCTGGAGCATGTGTTAAAGCTGTGCTAAACATTTTCCATGTAACTTCCAGCTGGCAACATTTTGCCAGAAAGCCTGGTACTTAGAAACGATAAATAAATAAAACAAACAGAATCTTGTGTTGTAATAAGGAGACAACGGAACAGCTGCAGAGCATGGAGTAAATTCAGCTTGACTTGATGTGGACACAGTGGCTGGATTTTACCCAGGAGGTATTAGCAACATTCAGATTCTTAAGGGGAAGATTGTGAAGAGGGAAGAAGGGATCTCATTGGGAGGTCTCTTAGAAAAATAAACAGAGAAACTATGAAAAATAATATTTAAGCAGCAAAATCAGCATAAGCTGTCCTCCAGCAGTATGTCGAAGAAACATGAACTTGTCTTGGGAAGAAAAAGTAGTGAACAGAGTTTGTTTGGAGAGACAAGAGGATGAAGATGGAGGGGGGCTGTGGCTTGGAAAGGCAAACTGTGTGACCACAGCAGCCGCAAGTGAAGAAAAGACAAATAGTGAAGGTAAGGAAAGCAAAAGAAAAGATGGCATATCAAGCATGTTCCTAAAGGGTGCTACTCATTAAAGAAGACACCCACAAGCTTTTTGAATTTTATTTACAAAGGCAAAAGTATCATATAAAACATATGCTTCTGTCATAAAAAGCATTTTCAGTTCAAGCAAATTTTGAGAGCAGTTCCTCAGCACCAGTAGTGATAACTAAAAGTGCAATAGCAAAAACTACAGGAGGGTAGACATTTATGTCTGTTTTGCTTAACCTTTCATGGGTGGCCTCTCTTTTATTTCTACTTATAGTAGAGCACATTGATTGCTCTTTGCTGAACATGGCATAGTAATAACTCACTGAGACTTGTATTATTGGTGTTATCTTGTTATTGAAGGTAAAATCCTAGGGGGTTTCTCATACAAAGTAATTCTATAAAATAAGGACGGACACCCTGATATTTATTTATGATTTAGGCACCCACATTTGGAAACAATGGCCTGTGTAAGAACCAGTTTCAGTGGTGAAACTGGAAATCATGATCGAACTTAATAACTATGCAATCGAACTTAATAACTGTTCATCAAGCAAGTAAATCACATTCCTGTATGTTGATTTCCTGTTATTCAACTGGTAGGCAGAACTTTCTGAGCTGGAAATTGTAGTAGTTTAAGAGAAAGTAAAATGGGGTCATATAAATCGTAGCCTCTGACGTTTTCACTCAAATGCATGAAGGCTGCTAAGCAAGAATTTCTGACATAACCATCACTCTGACTTTGGCTTGACTGGGTTGTCATGATCAAATGACTTCTTTTGCCTGGTATGTGCTCTTCTGCTTTTTACATCCTTGATATCCCAGTTTTTACATGTGCACATGCTGACTTCCTCCAGGACACCATAACCCACACTGATAATTGCACTGCTAAAGCTACCTGCTGTGTTAAAGGTCAGCAGAAGGGCCTCAGCGGTGAAGTGGCACTTGCCTATCAGAATGCAAAATACCGGGGTGAAAGAAGTAAAACTCAGCTATTATATGTTACAAAACTTGAGACATTCAAAGTCGAGTATATCATTCTCATGATCCAATACCCAGAGAAGAATGTCACAGCATGACTCCATCCTCGTGATAGAGACTGAAAGAAGAATGAAAAATAATGCAAAGTTATCTCCTTTTTGTTAAATCTATTGTAATCATGTGTTCTTCCTCTGTTACTGCACTGCAATAAAGACATTTTAATCCCAGGGTACAACTGAGAAAAGCCCTGATCTAATAATTGCAAAACCTCCCGATCCGATATTTTAGAACTCAGAGTACTTGTCACTTATGAATATTCATACAGACCACTAAAAGAATGATATTCTGTCTGCAGTTAAGGCAGGAAAAGAACATGGTAAATTCTAAAGAGACAGCAGTATTTTATGGAACACTTATCAAATATTGAGGGCATCCACAACAAAATTCTTGCAGGAAAATTGTTCAGGAGAAATGTATAGAACAGTGATAACATCATTATGGAACAGATCTTTTATAGACAAAAAAATACAGGAATTCATCTCAAGTATTAGAAATATTGGAATTCTTCAAGGTAGCCTGTTAATGTGTATGTTCATGAAGGGGTATCCATGCTGCTCAGGTAAGATATTGTATGCAAAAAGCTGATACAAACTTTGCAAAATAATCTAGAAAATAAGTAAAACACATTTTTGTTTTTTAATGGAAGATAAGTTTTTAACTGAAAAATGAATTTGTCCCCTGAAAGCCTACCCCTTTTACAGTTAAGAGTAGTTAAAAATGTGGAATATTTTATGCTTGTTTATGTCTCTTTGTGATTAAGTAAACTGTAGAACTTCTTCATAGTAAAGTAATAAAAATAATAATAAAAGTTTAATAAGATTCTTTTCCAGTGCCTTCTGACAAGCCAGTGCTTATATACAAAAAGGCCTAATCTCATCCTGGCAAGAAATAGACTTGTTCCACTGGCAGATGTACTAACCTAAGCAGATACTCAGCAAGCTGGTTTGGAGGATTGATTTTCATCTGAAGTAGGCGACTTCTTGTGTTAACACTATTCCTTGAAGAAATGAAAGTGGCCTTTCATGAGTTCTTCCATTAATAAACATCTTAAAAATAAAGGTAAGATAATGCCGAGACCTCTAAAACCGGAGGCTGATGGTGATTTACCTGCTGCCATGGTGCTGTTGAAAGAAAGGGAATGCTCTCTCTCCTTCTCTGTCATCTCTCTTCCTTCGATTCCTCTGAACCCTCCTCCTGGTGGGACAGTTGTCCCTGCCTTCCGTGATTGTCCCTCTGAATCTGCATTGATGGGGTTTTTTCCCCCTTCTCATTCATACATCAGACATCCTTGCTTGCACTGTATGCTTTATGTGCATAATACTCTATTCTTTCATTGGCTAAGTGAAAACAGACTCCTGCCCCCACTGTAATGTCATATGTCCCTGCTCCAGCCAGTCCCATTCAGATCAGGCTTTCTTTCTAAGAGGTAGCTGGACCATCAGCAGCTGTAGACTCTTGTCTGCTTAGCTGAGTCTACATCCTGAACTGCTACATTTTCTAGACTTTTGGGAATGGAGGATGCAACCTATCCCTCTTGATCTCAATCCTTAGAAAAAAAAAATTAAATTTATAGAGATAAAAAAAAAAGCTTAAAAAAAGAAGAAATATTATGAGCATGATGTTGATGTTTCTTGGAAGAGCAACTTCTTGGGAGTTTTGTGGGAGGAGCTAAAGTGTGGGAAAAAATATTTGTGTCTCTGTCACCAAGACTTACACTTTCCATTTCTGGGATTATGTAACCAGACCTTTTAATTTGCATTCAGTCCCTGCTGCTTTTTATACTCACTAGTTCATTGTGTTTCAGTATGTTTTGCATCTTTTGCTTATCCACAGAAGAATTTGAATTAAAGAAATTCTATTTCCATCCTTCATCTGGAGATCTGCTGAAGGAATGCCTCTGATTATTTGCCCTGATCTTTCCTAGAAGTATCCTAGAAGTGCTGAGTTTGCTTTTATGTTGGTATGTGTCAGACACTGTCTCCAGAACTACAATTTCCTGAGGACATCAGTCCTGAAGATGTTCAAAGAGAGCAACCTTTGCTTTTTGTGAGTCCATTGAATCTATGAATGCTTTAATCTATGCCACACAAGTGTGTCTTCATGCCTCAGGTGCTGAGAATCATATCCTGTCTTGAGTTAAACCCATGAAAACTCATTAAAACCAATGGAGATGCACAGGGAGAAGTGAATAAAGAGTATTTAGCTCAGAAATGCTGGGCACTCATCTGTAAGCTTATTAATCTATTGATAGAGTCATCCTGTATTCCAAAGCATGCCAGAACTTCCTATAATATGTTGTGATTGTGCTGCACTGTCAGCAAAGGTGGGTCATGTGTTTAAAAATGACATTTTGCTTTACCACTCTGCCTAAATTGTGGATAATGTTTTAATAAATGGTATTTTTAAATAAGAAATATATTATTTGATAAAATTATTACTTAAAATGAATTCCGTCAAATTGTCACAGTTGTTATGTGCTTAAAAAGCTTCTGCTCCTCTATTATTAAGTGGTAAAAGATTATAATTTGAAAAAAAATGAATACTAAAATGACTGATTTTAAAAAGTATGTTTCAATAAAATTCAGCATAAAAATTCAAAGCAAAATGTAAAAAATAGATTTTCTTTATAATTTTAAATCCACACATTTAAAAATATTTCAGTGAACAAATTAATGTGGCAATAGAAGGTACATCACTTGTACTACATACTCCTCTGTTTCCAGCACTATTTCATTCACTTATACAATAATTCATCAGTCCATATTTGCACCATATTTACTTCTTTACTACAATAGATACAGCATTTGTTCTGTATATATTAATACAAATGGAAAGGGAGTTGTGGTAATAGAAGGTAAGACCTAGTACCATTCAAACTGTCTTAGTCAAGGTCATTTTCTTTGGGGGTAGATATAGTTCCATCCCTGAAAGAGCTTTTTTTGCAGTCATAATTGTGCAACAGTGCTTTTCTAACATGGCTACTAAATATATATTGCAGCTGACTGTTCTTTGACATGAATTTAACCATAATGACCACTCCTTTTTTTAACTCAGACCAACAGGAGAGTGAAAACTGCAGGAAAATTCTTTTCCTTGTTCAGGTTAAAATAAAATAAACCAGTAATCAACTAGTGGTCAAACATTCAAAAGAGAATGGTAGGAAAGCAGGAGAATAAAAGCCTTTGAAGGAGTTTCAGATTAAGGAAAAGAAAGAAAGAAAAGAAAGAAAGAAAAGAAAGAAAAGAAAGAAAGAAAAGAAAGAAAAGAAAGAAAGAAAGAAAGAAAGAAAGAAAGAAAGAAAGAAAGAAAGAAAGAAAGAAAGAAAGAAAGAAAGAAAGAAAGAAAGAAAGAAAGAAAGAAAGAAAGAAAGAAAGAAAGAAAGAAAGAAAGAAAGAAAGAAAGAAAGAAAGAAAGAGAAAAGAATTTTGCTTATTTATTAAATCAGCAGCATTGTCATTTGAATAGAAAATAAAATTTAACTAAATAAGTAAACTACAGAAAATAATAAACAAAGAACAGCCTTGCAATGACTCAAAGAATATGAAGATTGTAATAATTTCTTGAATACTAAACAAATTAAAAGAAAGCAAGAGTAAAGCTATAAAAAGTTAGACCTTGCATATTTAGATTTTTTCCTGGTATGGTTAGATGACTTCTATTAAACAAACATAAAACCCACAAACAAACAAAAGAAGAAGCCAGGTGTTATTCTGATCCTGAGATGTTAACATCCCTGTGCTGGGTGTGTTTCATTCCATCCAGATCAGAATTCAGAGGATCTCTTTGCACCTTCATTTGGCATTTGTTCATGTAAGAGTTCACATAAGGGCTTCAATGTGCTCATTCCATTGACATTTTGGGTAAGAAGGACCTTGTACAAAGCAAGAGCTCAGGAGTAACCAGTCAGGGTAGTGAGTTATCCTACCCTGGGCTGCTGTGCCACCACTACAATACTATCTCCAACACCTACACCACAAAAACTGAGCCACACTTCCTTCTTCATACCTGTGGGTTAGCTGATTACAACATTTAACTCAAAGTACACATTTTTATGCTTTAACAGAAGCTAAGTAAGAGATAAATTTCAAAATGCATTTCAAGCTAAAACTGCAATGAGTGCAACAGTGAAGTCTTAAGGGTATTGAGTCTATAGATAATAAATCAAAATGAAGAATACTATGGCAATAGATTCCAAAAGGAGTTGATCTTCAGCTCCATGAAGCACAGTAGATTTTAATTTTGTAACAAAATAGGCAGCCTGAGGTCTCAATCTTATAGAAAATATGAGTAAGTCAGGTACCACCACTGGAAACCAGGCTTGAGCCCAGGAAATGAAGAGTCATATCCAAGTGTGCAGCCCAGCTGCCCAGGAAGAGAAAAAAGGCCAACAATGTAAGTGTGTGTGTTGCAACTCCTAGTAGACCTTGGACTGCAGCCTGGTATCTGAGAACTATTTGCTGATGAAACTAGTTATCATTTCCATCACAACCTATTAACCATCTCGTTCTGGCGACATCACAGGAAACTAAGTGACAATGCATGAAAGTGCCACTGCTCCTTTGGTACGGAAATTATCTGTTGCCTTCCAAGGATAAAATCAGATTGACTGGGGAGGAGGGGCAACTGAGCATTTAATTACAGTGTAAAATAAAATAATACTCCAGCACAGGTAGCAGCATATTTTGTGTCCCTAGAGTGTTATCTGAGCTGTTTGAATGATTTCTCTTTTTCTCTTCTTTCCCTAAATGAAAAATAACATTTTAGAATTTCCAGACCACACCTGAAATGTAAAGATCTTGAGAAAACCTCAGGCAATCCCTCCCTCTCAGACTTATCTGATAGTTATTGAAGTAATAAAACAAGGTATTTAGTTCGCCTGGTTCTTTTTCTTTTAGAAATAAACAAAAACAAAAATTCAAAATGAAAACTTAAAATCATATGTTTTGTAACTAGTAAAATTTGTCGAAGTTTATCTGAGTTTTCCTTTTGTTTCCTTCCCCTGAACTACTTAACAAATTTCTCTCAAATTCATAAATCCTGAAAAGGCTTTAATGGTAACTACTACTTTTGTCCATCTCTGCATGTATTATCAATAATTATTGATAAAAAATACCAGATTCGTACATGCAGACTAGGTGCTCATCTCTTCTCATTTTTTTTTTTTTAGCATTCACTTCTCTACCATTTAATGATCTTGGATTTCTGATTCCAGTCAGACTCTGATGTTGACTATATATTGTTAATATTGTTATTTCTTTTTTTTTCTTCGTAAGCTGGTCTTGAGGTAATTTCTGCATTATTTCTACTAAGTGTATACCTAGATTGCATTAAAATATCACTGAGTTCCCCAAATAGTTTTCATCTGCACAGGAAAAATTCTGACACCTTAGAGTAGCCTAAAGGCTGAAGGTCTGACATTAAAAAATGGTATATCTTTTTGGCTAAGGACAGTACTTTACCGTAAAGGAGTTCTTGCTTGTTAATACAAACACAGGCCTGGTTTTAAGGTAGTATTTATTTATGACATTTTTTATATCATGGCTCTCTAAACTTCGCCTGTAATATACTCTACCATGATTTCACATAAAACTGTCTACCAGAAGGGATTGACATTAGTTATGAGAGCGAGTAGCAGCAGCTCTTTAGACATATAACTACTGTGCCATTTTGATGTAATTCAGTTTAAATTTCAAACATTTCTATTTAACATAATCAAGTGGTATGAAATCTTCTTTTAAAATGGCAAGTATACAGTACCAGCTCAATTGGCACTTAGCAACGGTCCTTTTGCAATATGCACAATAGCTTCCAGCAGGGAGTTTTTTAAGGACCATCCTTTGAGAGCACAAACTCACACACGTACAATCAGGACACATCAAGGTTCTATCTCCAGCTCCCCTTGAGATGTTATTTAGCTAATGCACAAATGTTACAGCTAAGCTGTTAGCCTGAAAAATAGAACAAGCAGTTGTGTGCAGGTACAACCATTTCTTTTTTCATTCCAGGATATCTTCATATTATAATTTCACATAAAGTAACACCTAGAAAGATGTAGTATGTGATTTTTACTCAATAGGTGGATTTCCACTTTTAAATGCACTGCAGCCATCAAATGCCTCTTCTTGAATCCTGTATTATGCAGTGGCAAAGCACCTTCGAGTGGGTGTACAGCTGCAGTCATTACTGGGTATCCTCTAGTTAGAGTATTCCGGAAAGATACAGCTCTGTCACAGGCTGCCATCACCAGTAAACACTGCTGTGAGCATAGCTGTTCTGTATCCAACGAGAAGAGATCTGGCCCTGCAGCCAGCTTTCCTCGAGAGAGCCAAATCCTGGCAAACAAGCCCCTTGTTTCAACTGCAAGCCTCCCATACTTATTGGTTGCCTTCCAAAAACTGTGCTGAACCATATAATAAGTTCAAATTTCATTAAGCCCGGGAGCAGAGGGAGTTTCTAGCATGCTGCTAAAATCATGGCATAATGCCCTGAACCAGATGATTGCATTATAATCTCATTCCAGTTGGGATCTTCTTTTCCTAATAGAAGGCTTTTACATTCAAGATAGGGAAGTAAGAGGGACTCCAGCACTGAAGTCTGCAATGCAGTTACTAAATACATTGCTTAGATATTTTGCACATGGAAAGAGATGATGACATTAATATTACTGCAGCAAAGCTGTCTTGAGTGTAAGACTTCAGAATTGGCTGTAATTGTGTTCATATGGAAAGCTGCAACAACAACGTGGCAACAACATGGCGAAAGTGCAGAAGACTATGTATGCTTGATGGAACTTTTTTCCCCAAAGTAATAAGAAATATGATGCTTAGTCAAATTTTTTATATCCTACACATCTCAAAATAAAATGCAGTTAAAGAAAGAAAGCAAAAATGGGCATATATTTTTAGATAATGTGAACCTATATGAGGGAAGAACATTGCTGTACCTGTGGGACGATGAATTAGCCGTAATACTCTTTAAAAAAATGATCTTTGTTAGTCCCTGACCATGAAATCTGTGGAAAAGCCTTAAAATCCATGAAAGCAGGAATAAATAAATTTTTGTTTTGTTTTGTTTTTTTTTTTAAATTAAGATAATGAAAAAATGTAGGTATGAGTTAATGAAAAGAACTCGTGAAATTATGTTGTATTTTTACTGTTTGATTGGAGCGGAAAAATACTGTTTTTTTCCAGTCAAAACATTCACTTAGATGTGTTCTAATTGCAGTGGTTTGATTTATTCAACTTGAAGCAATATTCAAAATTTAAATATAGTTTTGCTTAAAAAAGAGATCTCAAAAAATTCTCTAAGCAAAACTGAATATTTTGTGGCTTAG
>VZRX01017110.1:121991-145810 GCA_013398075.1 Notiomystis cincta | reverse complement strand
CTTTTTAATTCAAATGAAACTATCAGACACTCCAGGGATTGGTGATAGTCTAGAATATTTCAGGTTGGCCCATTCTGACTATTCAGGAACAGCTGACATTAGAGACAATTTTTTGTATGGACATCTTGAGGCCCACAGGAAAATTTGATGTTCTTGACTCTGGGTTCTGGTCTGAAGTATAGTGCTGGACCATGAAGTCGACATATTAGGTCCCCAGAGTCAGATAATTTATAAAGGGTCTTTAAAAGATGGATGATAAGAGTGTACAGTGGCCTGTGAGAAATTTTGATGGTTGTTGGTAGCACTCTGGCCCCACCAGTTTGGGAATGGTTGTCTCTCCCCACAGGTGATGTGTGCAAGGCACAGCAAAAAGCAAGACTGACACGCTGTGGTGCAAGAGCAGAAAGCCATTTTTAAAATTCTGGTAAGTGTTTTCTTTTAGTCACTCTGGTTTCCTAGGTAAAGTGGAACTGGTAAAGTCTGCTGGAGAATTTGCTTTTCTCAAGGTCCAATATTTAATTTTCATTGTTTGTCTTTTGAGTGCTTTTTGTGGTTTTGGGGGTTTTTTCCTTAAAAATCCTAAGTGCACCAGTCTACAAAAATTGGTGACAAGTAGCAGATTGTCCCTTTTTGTTTTTTAACAGAATAATTTTATAATTTCAGCTGGTTAAAAAAAATACTATGTAACTAACTCCAAACAAATTTTTTTGGCTATTGTACAGAAAAGGACTTACTAATCTTAAACTATTAAAAAAATCATCTGGGCAGACAAACTTGCCTGCCAAGTTTTAGGTGGCTAGGATCCAAAGGGGCTGAGACATTAAATGTGAAAACTCAGTTCTTGCAGTTGAAATGCCAAACTACAACATCAGGCCCCTGATGCTATAACTTTTAAGAGAAATAAGTGGTGTAATACTGTGCATAATTATTTCACTCATGAGCAAAAAGACCTATTACACATAAGCAGAGCTTTAAGTAAGTTATAAGGCTATTTCTTCAGAGACATATGCCAATCATTTGACCAAACAAGACTGTGCTTTGCAGTTATATGTTACCATTTTTTGGACTTACTGGCTAGTGCAAAAACAGATTTTGAAAGTCCATTGGTTAAGGCCTCAAGACATACTTCATAAACTTTTATTTCTTAATATTAAATCCATTAGGGTATCACAGACTAAATAAAAGTTATCTTATCCCATCTTTTTTTTCTTTATTTCTCTCTTTATCTTGCTTCTATGCAGTACAGTATCTGGCGGAGTACCAAGGGCTAAAACTCAGCTTTCTCTGATGTTGGTGTACTAGTAGCTTAAACAGCATTTTCCCTGCCAATTTAAACTTTTACTTTTTAATGAAGAATTTAAACCAGAAAAACTAAGCATTCCTTGGGCTTGCTCTTTACTCGGAAGTAAGTTTGAATTGGCACTGTGTTTACTAAAGCTCTTCTTTCAAATCTTACTGAACCAAAAGTAGAAATTTTGTTTAAATCCTTGTAGTCATCTAAGAACATAAAATACCACAAGAGCAATAAACAAAAGAAAAAAAATCTAAACAAATATATTTTACAACTTGGATTTTGGAGAAACAAGCTGCTCTTTCATTTCTTATTTATTAATTTTAAGTAAAATCATTCAGCCTTACCTCATAAGAGAAATTCCCCCTTTGTGGGTGATCTTGAATTTCTCTCAAAATATACAGCTTCATAAAAAGTACACAGAACATTTTATTCCAGTACCTGCACCATCATAGGAAGATTATTTCCAGCCTCTGAAATAACACTGCAGACTTCTGGAGTTTCTGTATATTTTATGTTGATGAGGTCCAGAAGAAGCTTTGCTCAGTTCTAATATGCCTCCACGAGCTGGCTTTGTTTACTGCTCTCAGAAGGGGAAGAGGAGGCATGAGAAACTTTGTAATGCTCTGGAAAAACATTTGAAGAAAGTTGCCTTCATTCACATCTCCTTTCTGTGCATGGGTTTGTACCAAGTGACTGAGACAGTCTGTGCATCAGGACTATTGTGCAAAGTTTTGATCTTTCAGATCTTGTTTAAGTTGCTGACATCTGTGTGATGTCACAATTGTGCATCCTTTACAGAAGTTGTAGTGTTACCTGGCCATGGTTCAATTATGGTGCTGCCTATTGCAAACGAGCTGTCCTAGTTAGTAAACAGCTTGGTCCAGCTAATGCAGGAGGAGATGGCTGAGGCTGTGTTTACCTTGAGGCACTGGGCTTTGTTTTGTTGTAGACAACAGCAGGAGGCCAGCTGAGCTGCCTCGCCTCCAACAGGAGTTAGATTAAAATACTCCAGTGCCTTGAGAATTTTCTATTCAAGCTGTTCAAGCCTTAAATTTAAACACGTTCTTATATATTTAACTGACCTTGATGATGCTAGTCATATCATCTAACAATAGACTTATTTTCAAAGGTAGTGGACTTACAGCTCTCATTTCTTTATGTTACAGGGATCGGCACTTCAAACAAGGTGGTACTCTTGCTCAACTCTTTGTTCCCCTTCTATGAGATGATGAACTAGTCGTATGCTGACACTGAAATCATGCCCACAAAATGTTTGGAGATCTTTGGGAACAAGGCTGAATAAACGGAAAAATATTAGATTATTTTTTCTAGTTTTTTTTATTATTATTTTCAATACCTCTGCTATTTAAGATTTAACGGTGTTGTTGATGGTTCCACACACTGGGAAGACTTGTAGTTCATTAAAAAAAAAAGGTGGAGAACATAACTGTTTTTGAAGATGGTGAACACTGTAGAGGGGGTGGATACAAGGAGTGTCTGAGGTCACTTGGTTTGCTCAGCCTGGAGGAGACTGAGGGAAGAATCTACAGCTGCCTCACAAGGGAAGACAGATGGGCAGGCACTGATCTGTTTTCTCCAGTGACCAGTGACAGGACTTGAGGAAATGACAAGAAGCTGGTCAGAGGAGGTTTGGGTTGGATATTAAGAAAATGTTCTTCTTCCAGAGAGTTGTTGGGCACTGGGACAGGTTCCCCAGGGAAGTGGCCATGACGCCAAGCCTGACAGAGTTCAAGAATTGTTTGGACAACACTCTCAGATAGATGGTGGGATTCTTAGAGTTGTCCTGTGCAGAGCCAGTAGTTGGACTTGATGGTCCTTTTGGGTCCTTTCCAGATATTCTTTCATTCTGTACTGCAACATAACTGCAGCAACATCTAAACTAACCTAGACAATCATACATACTTCCCTCAGAGCTCAGTCTTCACTGGAGCCATGTCTCCTAAGAAACAACTATCATTAGCTCTGATTAACAGATATTTTGAATTAAATTGTATACAGGCTAATTTTCAAATCCTGTATTATTATCAGACACTTCCTGTGTTGAAATGGCTGTTTGGACAGGCTTCACAAATCAAAGCATTGTGTAGCACTAGGTACATTTCTTTTTGTTCCAAGAAAACAGAGGGAGGCTCTCGAGCTTCATGAGATGGAGTGAAACTGGCTTCATGAGACACAACATGAGTTTTGAATGCCTAGCTGTCATGAGAGTCAAACACAACGAATCGCTTGAGGAAGAGCTGGAGAATTTGGTTCTTTGAAGAACGCATAAATAGAGCTTTATGCAGTGTATATCCTCTGAAGAACTAGGAGGTCCTCTTTGTTCAGATTTACTATGCTATCAGGAGCACAAAGTGGTGATCTTTTTCAGGGGGAGAACACAGCAATTTCATTTTTCAGTAATGGACACTCAGCACAATCAGCATTTGAGAATGAGGCTGAAACTCCAAACTATGACAGTGCTCTCACAGAACATGACTCCACATATAGACCTCTGAGATCTACATGGATATGTAACTGGATACCATCAGGGATCTATGCAGGTATATGCAGGAATGTATAGTTACTCTGCAAAGAACTTTTTCTCTGCTTAAACCCTGCATTGAAATTTTTACCTGTGAACGAATTAACACAAGACTGGTCATGCAATGTGGACTATGTGGACTATGAATTCGATGTTCAAAACCAAGATGAAGAGTGCAAGAACAAGTTGAAATATTTGCTGAATCATTTTTGTCAGCCAAACCCTGTAATATACTTACAGCAATATACTTACAGACTTACACCCCAAGGGAGTAACCATTGCATACTTAAGATCATCACAGAAAGAGAAAAAAATGTAGTAAGAACATTTCTGTATTAAAATCTTTTCATTCCTGTGTAATTTTCTAACCAAACTGACATCCTAAAACTTCCATGGTAACCATACCTCTAATATGGATTTTCTTTTGAAATTTTCATTTGCCTCTAGCTTGTGGTGCTGAGAAGAAAAAGAGAACACAGCTTTTATTTGAGGGTTCACACCCCTTGTCATGAACTACATTGACACCTGTGGCTAACTTGGCTGTTCCCTCACTAATCCATGAGAAAACTAAGCTTGGCCAACCTTCTGCTCAGTGTGGTTTGTTCCCTCTCTGTTTTCCATGCTGGCTTAAAATTCTTCACTGATATGTTAAATAATCTGAAGAAGCCTGGGCTCCTTACAAATCTGCATGGGAGTAAAGAAAAGGGGCAAGGAGGTAATGGCAAACCACCCACAAATACTGTTTTCTGTGGCTATAGATCCACAGAGCAGGTGGCTTATGCTGTGGATGCCTTTGTGTTTCCTCATGCAGATGATTTGGTAGCACATGACTAAACCTTGAGTGCAGATACATGACTCCAGAGACATTTGCTCAGTTTATGGGGTGAGGGAAAAAAGCAGAAATTATATTTCAGAACATATTAGATATTTCTGAAATACTTGATGGTACATATACTGTATGTTTAGTACATGCATTATGCCTCAAAGTATTCATGCATGTATATTTACTTTTATAATTTATAGACCAGTTACAACACCAAGCTCTCTTCCAGATGTCAAGAATAAAACTATATTTCACTGCTACTTTTACAACTGATAGTAAATCTTGCAGATGGTATGAGTACTGTGAAAGTTATCTGACCTTGAGCAAGAAGAAAAGTCCGTAAGACTTCTATCTCAGAAATAATCAAGGTGTGCCTGCAAATGGTTGCTTATTTGCAGCCAGAAATTTTGGATCTGCACTATGTTCCTTTTTAAAATGAAAGGTTCATGCTAAACCCAAAAATCTCAAAGCCAGAAATACTTTCTTTTAAAACCAATTCACCAAGGTGTGGGGCTGGCAGCTTTTGGAAAGTTGTGTGGTTGTTTTCCAAGAAATGTACACATCAGCATTAAAAAGCTGCATCTTTAATAAAAGACAAACATCAGGAGGAACACCGATATTGTGCTCTGCAGCTTGCATTACACCATATGCTTGTGTTGCCCAAAAATGTTCCACATGGCTCTTTCCCTTGTCCCAGTGACACTTTAAGGACCCAGAAGAATCTGCCAGTGAAAAAGAAATCAGTTAAGAGTACCAGAGACCAACTGCTAGGGCTAAAGTTTGGAGAAACCACCAAAATCACCTGTGGTATTTAGCCCACACTACACAAGGAATTTTTCCAAGTCTATATTATGGTGTCAATGAATAACCATAAATATTAAAATGACATGGATATAGTGAAAATGGGTTTGGAAACGTTTCCTTTTCTTGCAGCTCATGGTTGAGGGATTTTTTGAGCAGAAGTTAGTAGGTACACCACAATGGTTAACAGATTTCATGGCCATTCATTTCAAGAATTTCAATCACTCACTGAGTAAGAGAATGATTTCTTGTAGTCTTCTAAATTTCTACTTGATTTCTTCAAATCTTGTCATACATTTCATGGTCATCAATTGTTCTGTATTACCTTTCACCATGCCATTCGTGACATGGAATACCCTCTTCCTCTGAAACTGCTCCTCTCTGGCCTGCCTCTGCTATATGAAATTGTTCCATACCTATGGTCACCATCATCACCTTTTATGTAACTGTTCTTGTCCTATTTTCAGCCTTTTTGGGGCAGGGCTGCACACACTCTAGGTAAAATAATTACAGATTTATACAGCGGTATAAAGATAAAAATTTCTGGAAAAGGGCACGAAAAAGAACTATTTCCACAGATAAAAATACTCATGATAATGTCTCCTTCCAAAATATCAGTAAGTGAAAAACCTTATTACAAAGAATAATATACATCTGTTAAAAGAAAAAACCCCAGCCATCAAAAGCAATATATAATCCTACAGTGAAAGCATAGGAAAAGCTGTGATATAAACCCTCAAATATTCCTAAGATCGTACAACTTCACATTCATTTCTCAAAATTTCCATACGAGCAACACTGATTTTGATGCCAAACATTTACATTCATCTTCCATCATATTCAATAGCTTATGTTTAGCAGTAAATTCATGAGCACCCAACCTCTGGAAAATATTCAGGCAATTCTAGAACTTAACCCTGAAAACAGTAAAATGAGCAAATGAGTCACTTTAAAGATTTTAAAGTATCTAATGGCAACCATGTGGGCCTCTGTACTAATGTCAAAGCATTGTTTCTATAATCCACTGTTCAGCTATAGCTGCTCAACTCTGAAATGGTGGCATAAGCTACAGCCCTATACTGCTTTTATTCAGTGATAGAAAATCTTCAATAAACTGAGCTTTCCAAGATATCAAGGGGACAATGTATTCTTCCTAGAAATCAAAAATTATATTTTTCATACAATAATTAAATAAAAATGTATGGTACAAAAAAACTGACTCCAAAGATACCTTCCTGTCATCTCAGTGACTTCCCAACCCACTAGAGCTTTATCATTGTGTTTATTATGATGTCACAGAATTCTCTAGATATGCAACCTGACCAATATATACTGCCCACGGCTACCTGTGCTGCTCTCTTCCTTTCTCTTTATCCCCAATGCTAAGTCTAACATTCAACAATAAAATGAAATATTTTGATTTATGGCAAAAAGGTTAGTTAGAAAAGTCAGATACTAAATTGTTCAGTGGAATCTTTATCCTTTGATTATGCAGTTGGCTGAGCATAAGCATTTGGATTCACTTTATTCCAATTTAACTCCCCATTGCAACTGACCCAAAAGCTGACTTTTTCTATGCTTTGTATCCCTAGGAAAACAAAAAATGCAGTGATACTTCTTAAAAATTACATAATCTATGTTTCAAGCTTTCGGTTTAGCAGAAATAAAAACTAGAACAAAAGTCATGCAAATATATAAAGGCTTGATATATTCTCTTTCTGAAAACCAGTGATAAAATTTTTTTACTGCCACTTTAAATTAATTTGATCATTTCTGCAACATAGCAGACATGCACTATTCTGAAACTTTGTATTTAGCTAAATAAAATTGCTTGAAAAGTAGTTGCATTATAATATCAGGCTTGAATCTTTGCTCTTTAGAATAATGCCTTAATTGCCCTATTTCTGTACTTTTTCTTTTGTTTTGAAGTGATATTGTATGCTTTCTGTTTTGCTTTATAAGCAGTTGCTATTATATACTGTCAAGTAAACAAAAAGAAAAACGGCATAGATACCCTCTTACTGTGTCTTTTATAATCTCCACACTGCTGAATTTCTATAACCAGGGCAACTGAAAAGAATTTCTGCAAATTATCCAAAGTTTCAAATTTAAACACACTATGAAATCCAGTCCTCATGCATAGCATATTTTAATACTTTGCATCCTTGTTTCTATATTTAAGAAGCTGATCCATAATCTAGAGCTCTAAATATATTTTAAATTTTTGTTTGTTTCAAGAAAATCCCATGAATTTGAGGTATGGACTGTGTTTTAACATCCATTTTTAAATTTACATTAGTTGTGAGATTTTACAATGTGTGCATGCCAGAGAGACAAAGACAGAAAGGGAAAACTCATGCAAAAGAGAGTCTAGCTTGGCAAGCATTTCATATTCTGTTGCTACAAGACTTTGTTTTGCAGGAAAGCAGTCAGTGAGATTAACCACATTATAAACTTTCCTGAACATACAGTATATTGTAGTAAATTTTTGTCTTTATCACAATCCCAGTATGGTGTTATATAGTGCACAATAGCTTTGGGTTGATTTTTTTCCTCATACAAATCCTTTATTCCTGAATACCCAACATCTGTCCAATCACCCTGATACCTAATGTGCAACAGATTGAAAGGGCAAGTTTCCCTGCATGGTTCCAAATGAAGGCTAAAATGATCAAAACCTCAACTTTAACTTGACTACTTCACTCTCTTGAACTTGTGCCCTGCACAATCACAACAGTGGAGAGGGGGGAGGGCACTGAGGTTTCAAGCATCACTTCTTTTATTTTCTGCTCCTCTTGTCCCTCAGTTCCCTGCAAACAGATGCATCTCTTCCCCATTAGCAGTCTCCTTAGTTTTGCATCTGAAGTAAAAAGTACATCCACTGTGTAATTTAGGGTAGCTTTCACAACTGCAGTGCCCAGAGAAGGAGTAGGAAGATGTAGGTGGACGGAGAAACGACCTGCCTTGGTGGGGCAAGAAAGACTTTCCCATGTTGGTCTCTTATGATAAAAAGAAGTGGTGACATAAGGATTAGAGGTGGAAGAAGCATTTGCATTTGTGTGCATTTAGTACATTGTCTAATGGGCAAATTAGTGCTATATTGAGCACCAGATATATAGAATTGCAGTGTTGCCTGTATGTGTTCTTTCCAGTCTATGTTGCTGTTTTCCACAAGGTTTGTAAATTACATTCACAGTGCTTTTCCAGATAAAGATCATAAAATGAGCGTGCTTTTCTGCCATGTTTTTGCTTTTTTTCTTGTTTTATCCAAAGCAGAGGCAACTAAATATTCCTTTTGCTCAGAGGAACTTACAGAACAGAGGCTAATGGCAGTGAGATGACTTCAGATGCATTTCTCACAGCTTCACTGCAGAGTACCAGGAACATTTCCATACAGTTTTCTCTAAGGTGCATGTTGTGAGCAGTTCTGAAAACATGACATTGTCACCAAGTACTATAAAACTAGGAAAGGTGTGAGTGGGATCCTGCCTGCCTTTTGCCATATTTGAGTGTCTTAGCTCCTTTGTCTTTGCCTGACACACCTCAGCCACTGTCTTTAGCAGTTCTGTCTTCCCCTGTTTCCATCAGAGCCCTGGTACTGCAAGTGGTATTGTGTCAATAAGCAAGCATTTTGATGCAAAATTACTCAATCATTACAAGGGATGTGTGGCAGTGAAGATATTCTAGCTTTTACATTTTTTATCACACTAGGGCTATTTTTTCCTTCTTTTCCACTCTTATTATTAACCTTTTTATAGAAAATTGGCTTACCAAGAATTTATGAATTAGCAAGTCTATTATAATGATGAATGGTAATTACCATTTAAATCCTGAGTCATTCATCAGCTTGTTCACCATATGTCAGGTGATACAAGAGTGCATGAATACTTGTCTAGTGAGTATTTCTCAAATGATTGTTATATTTGCCTGAACTTTGGACTTGAATGCCAAATACTAGGTGAATAAAAGTTAAAATTATAGAAAAAGAAAAAAAAATTACATTTAATATAAGCAGAGGGGGAGACACAGCACAATAAGAGGCAATGCTGTTAGTGACACCTATTAGCATTAGACAATTATTAGCACATTTTTTATAATTTAGGAGGAATAAATGTGGATTTGAGCTTTTCTGAACATACGCAGAAAAGCTCATTATTGCAAATGGAATCCTTGTATAAAATTCCTGAGTAAGGAATCATTCTTACAAAGAGAAAGTCAGGTTTGGTAAAGAGCTTACCAATTGGCCTAAATAGCCCAATCAAGCCTGAAGTTGCTTGGGAATTTCTGCCCTCATCAGATGTTTGTTTACGAGTATGAAGACAGGCTTCTGCCAGGTTCCCAGAGAAAGGGGGTCTATACAGCCAGACCAGGTGAGTTCATTTGATCCTACCACTCTCCTTCCCTGATGATCCTTAATAACAGAGGAAAAATATTGAAAGGCCACAACAGCTGAACTGTCACTCAGCCTCCAAATCCAACCTGAGGTCTGCTAATGGGGTAGTGTGGGGACAATTTCACTTCACCTGTCAGTGCAAGACATCCCAGGGGTGCAAATTCAAAATTTCTGTCTCCAGACTTCTCAGTGCATCTTCTCAAAAAAGACAAAACAATACAAAGATATCCTTTGGGTCTCACATAGAAAATCATCTTTTTAAATGTGAGTGAAATTATTGTAACAGGAATGGGTGCACATTTTATGTCAAGTGATAAAGATTGTAAGGACAAAGTTAACATTAATGATTATCACTTCAACTATTTCTTTTCATTTTGACATACTGTATCTCTCTTAGATTTAACAGCTCATAAACTGAAGCCAACTTTCTGAATGATCATTTAATTTTTGAAATGTAACCATAGACTAGGAAGAAGTTACTAAGATATTAATCCTGGTGGCAGACAGCAAATGCTAGACCTAGAAACTTAATGGTGCTAAGCTGAATGGAACATACCAAGTCTGTTATCCTAACAAAATACAGTCTCTATCTCTGTGCAGCTTGTAAGTGTTCTCTTGTTATAAGCATCTGAACACAAAAATAAAAATACAATAAGGTAAAAATAAAATAACAGTTTTAAAATAAGTAACCTTGCAGAGTTAATCTGAGTCTATCTTGTTCAGCTTATCTAGCCATGGGAAAAAGTACCCAAGCAAAGAATATTGTTTTAATCAAAGGTCTGTTGTTCTATCAACATCTAATTTTCTTCATTGTGCTAAAAGTGTCATTCTGTTTATATTATTATTGACTCCACTTCTGAAAAAAAGTAAGTTTTTAATTGCTATTCTGAAAATATTTATATGCAGAAAAATGTTGACGTTTGGAAAGAAAAGAAAGAACCACAGAATTTCCTGTTGGATCCTCTTACCTTTGGATCAAACTGTGGCTAATGGATGACAATCCTTCATTCAGCTCCCTATGCAAATAGGGAAAGGTGTCTACTCAGAGGTAGCATTCACTGCCAGCCTATATCTTAGAGTGAGTGGCTTTGTGTACATTAAATTTAAGTAGAATCAGATGCTGTACATTACAATTAGAGATGCTTTCTTTTTTATTAATAGACTCAATTAGATACATTTTTTTCTAATTGTGTTTTGCATCAATGATGAGATGCTTTTGTCTAGATGCCTTTGGTTCAGATACCTTTGGAAATTATAGAAGGTAACCAAATAGAAGCCTAGGGAAGAGGGCTGTGGTCAAAATTAATCTGCAGTCTAAGAGGAAGAAAAATGAAGGAGGGAACATGGTAGAAATATTTTTGGGGAGAAGTTCTGAATAAAAGTAATCACCAAAAAAATTAAGCCATGTATCTCTAGGAAGAGGGGCAGAGTTTGTGACCATCAGTTTCAACTGTAGACTTGCAGAGTAAATCTGTACTCAGGCATAAGAAAAAATATCAGAATCATTCTCTATCGCCTTTTGTTTTCTGTAGAATTTAACCAGACTATAAAAAAGTATGTTTGTTTTGGCGTCCCAGCAGCTATTAACAAAGGGTTTGGATGCCTGTAAAAGCCATCCACCATTCAGGCCTATGCAATGAGCCACAAATCTGGTAAAGATAACATTTCTGTTTCTGATTGAAGAAAAACACGGTGCAATAATCAGGTGAGTGTTCTTTCAAAGAAAATGCTAAAAAAAGTCCTGTATGGTGGCAGATACTATATCCCTGGATCAGCAAAACGAGCAAAGATTCCCATTGACGCCTCCCACCAGAGGCCCCAGTGTTCCTAGGGCTGCCTCTGTATGTCAGCATGTGAAGTTGATCTTTCCCAGCTGACGCTGAGCTGAAATTTCTTGGAAGCAGCTGGGGTGGAGATGTGCCAGACAACCTTAAAAAATAAATCAGTTACAAGTGAACCAGGGCAACCCCAAAGGCCCAGAGGTAGGGCGGGTGTTTTGCTACATGCATTACTAATTAACTGTGAAAAGTTTTGAACGGTCCCAAAATTTTTTGTGAGTACCAGCTACCTTTTATAAAAACGGCCATAAAAAGAAGGTAGAAAACACAGTTCCAGTAACTGAAATTAAGCACACAGAGTTTGGAGGGGGGACGCTGCAGAACCCCGACCCACAAGCAAACACATTCTAGTTTTATTTTAGTTTTAACTTGATGTGATTCTTCATGTCAGAGTGTTCCTCTTCATAACTCATCTGACATAACCAAGGGATGCAAAATTTTTATAAGGCTTATTTGTTTGTACCCCATTGTTTTACCATTTTTACCCATTCCCCAACATATTTTTCAAGACAAATATTACTTCAGCCCTCAGAAAGCCTTTGGACTCCTAACTACTCAAAACCTAACCTGCAATTAGGGGGCTTGAATCACTTGGAAAGTCAGGTACTCTTTACTCCGCCTTGGGGTTCCAGGCCCTGCATTTTTAAGATTAGGGGCCTCAAACAAGAGTAGGAATTATACTAGAACAGTTTGATTTTGGATAACCAAAGTAAAATAATTGTAGTTTTCATATTTTTAAAGCCATTTGAGAGATTTCAGGAGCCTTAAACAAGTTTTATCAATGATAAAAGAATTAATTATAAAGTTTTGCAACAATTAAAATCTGTGAAGATCAGAAGCTGAACACATCCATTAGGGCCTGAATATATTTTGCTGTACTTTCCAGACAACATTTTTTAATGGAAAAATCAGATTATTTGCATCATTTTATATAAGAGTAGTAATCTGTAAACTATGTAACATGTTTCATAGAGGAAGGGGGTTTCCACAGCTGCCTGTCTCTACCAGACACAGCTATCTGTTACCTGAAGACATAGTTCATTGATTAGGGCTGGGCAAAATTTCAATTGCAGGCTGTTTCTGCCAGTACCCGACTTAGCTATGCATGACACGTGGATGATTACAGCACATGTTTGCCTCTGAGATGACAGAGAGCAGAGACATATGAGCCACTGAACCACTGAATTGGTACTAGATGGTTGTACCAGCCACTACCATTTCTGTTCTTTGACTTGTCTAACTGGTAGAGAGATGAAAAGCAGGGACAGGCAAGTGCCTTTTGTAGTTGATGGAAAAATAATTTACGAAACCTGGGCTGCATTAGTGGCTGGTACCCTTTTGGACCCTTGGAATTGTGTTGTGCAAAGGCCCAAGTTGTTTGGAAACAGGGGCTTTAAATCACCTTCATCTCCTCATCAGGATCCTCCTGGGAGTCTTTGTCTACTGCATTCCTGCTCCCCTGAAGCCCTGAGAGGCATGGTGAAACAACTGCAGTCCCAGACCAGGATGCTTCAGCCCTGTCCTTGTAGCCTTACAATGCTGCATGCACCAACTAGCACACAGAGCAGGTGTTAGAGTCCAAAATAAAAATGGCACATTGCAAAACAGGCTTAAGGTACACTGCCTCACCTAACTTTATGTCGTTAAGAAACACCTGGTTTTCTTCAAGAGCCTCTGTGTGTGTTCCTGATCATGATCATGTATGTATATGTCTATAGGTACATGCAGTAGTATATATTGTGTGTAGAGTATATATTTGCTTCTTATTTTTAAAAATAAAATTAAAAATATAAGAAAAAACAGGTGCTCAGTGAACACCACCTATGTATGCTGAGCTTAGCTTTCCTGAATAAGTAGATGAAAAGCGCTGGAGGTAAAATAAGAAATATTATTAGATAAAATTAAGATTCAGTCTGCAGGGGCTACCTGCACAATCAATACCAAAAGAGATTTTTTCTATTTCAGAATTCTTTCTGGTAAAGGTAGCAGAAGAATCAGATTCAACTGTCCTTTAAAAGCATTTATCCTCTTTTCTTTGTTGTTATTTTGGTTTTTTTTTGTTGTTTTGGTTTGGGTTTTTTGCCCCTTGTGCTTTGCCAAAGGGCATCAGGAAGTTCTTGAATTAAGCTGAAAATGTGAGCAAGGATTTTAGCTTAGGAAACCTTTTCCCAATAGCAGAAGTAGACAATTACTGTGTTTTAAGGATTCATTCAGCTACCTAATAGATAGTGCATAAACTGGTGTATATGATCCATAAGAGCAAGATTTGTGGGAGAAATAAAAAATTATAAGACAGAAGTTGACTTTAGGCTAAAATTGAATTGAATTTAGGCTAAAAATTCTCACTGTACTATTTTAAAGGAAACAGATTAATAACAATCTCACATTTAGTCACTTGGAAGACATGATTTTAACGAAAATACATTACTAGAAAATCAGTGGAATTATTACTCCGTTTTCAGAATGAAACCCTGAAAACACCTCATTTCATTTTAAATTAAAGAGTTGTTAAAGAAAAAAAAAATTTCAAATCTGTGGTTTGATGGAATTACTACAGTGAATATAAACAGAAGCAGATGGATTTGCAACGGCTATGAAGAGAAAAGGCATCCTAAAAATTAATATTGCCTACAATGCATTGACTTACTGTAATACCTACCAAACCATCTTTAACAGTAGGATTTAAATTGCAAAATTGACATGGCCGGTTTCTAGACCTTGACTTTTCCTGGTAAGGAGATCCCTGATGTGGAGGGGACTATTACTAAGATTCTGAAGTTATCCTCTGCACTGAATGAAAAAAATATTCATGCCTTTAGGGGTTGTGGGTCCTTGCTGTGATTTACATAACTTACTGTGAGCAGCCATGGCAGACACCAATTATAGAGAACTTTGTAAGTGCTCTACCTGTAGCTCCCAGTGGAAGCCATGTTTCTGTTGTATTAAATCTGTACAGAAATGACAATGGGGGGAAAGGAAAAAAATAAATTAATGTTATAAGTAAACCTTTGGGAACAACAATATATGTACTGTGGTGCAACAGATAATGCAATTCTGCTCAACATTTCAGAGACCATGCAGACCAAATTAAAAAAAAAAAAGAAAAAAAAAGGCAAAAATGAAAACAAACCAAGAAATCCAAAACAGACAGAAGCTGTAATGGCACTTTGCCTTTCACAACTGCAGTTTTGTCAGGCAAAAGTTGAAAGTTGAAATTTTTCCTGTTATGTATTTGGCTTGGATAGGAAACATGGCCAGGTTAAAGAAAAAAAAAAAAGTACATTTACCAAAGTGTCATCATATGCAGTGCAGGGAAGAAATTCTGAATGTCAGCCCAAATAAAAAAAATAGTGCTGAAAACTGTCTCAAAAGCTTATGGAGTTAGTGGAATTAGTATTCATTGTGGAAATATCTTTAATTTGCTGTACCACTAAAGAACTCCTGCACAGAACATAAGCTGGTGGGTAGCTGGGACCTGCTGCCACCTCCAGAGGAGAGCAGAGAAAGCTGGAGGCACATTTACATCTCTGTGTACATGGCCTGGCACAGAAACATGAGCTATGGCGCAGCTACACATTTATCCAGACTTCCTCTGGGCTTGAGAGAGAAAGGAGAAATATTCCTTTGTGCAGAGAAGGGTGCAAATATTGTGCAAATACTCTGTGCACCAGGCTGTGCTTGGAGGCCTGCTGCAAAGTGGGCGGCACCAGCTGGGCCATCTGCTCTGTGAAACTCCGTCGGTGCTGAGTGGACAGTGTGTGCTGGGGTGCCTGAAGCTGCCCCTGGGACACAGCTCAGATCTTTGTCTTGTAAAAGCCCTGTAGGCCTCTTGAATTATTTCTGTTGGGGCTTTAAAGGCTGACAGGAAGCACTTCGCTGTTATGTTCTGGGTGCTTCCTGGAATATTAGAAAACAGGAAAAAACGTTCCAATTTTTGACTTCTGTGTCAAACAAAACCAGAATGTCCCTTTAAAACAAACAAGCAAGCAAATGCCACCCAAACAAACAAACCAAAGCAGCAACAGCATCTCCCAAAAACCCCCACCAAAATCAAAACCCACAAAACAAAATTGTCTTAAAGAGGAAAATAGAAGTAAATTAGTCTTTCTGTCTTAGCTACTACCACTGCTGATGAAAGGATTGAAGACTGAGCAGAAGTGGAAGGATGCAACAGCCTTTCAAATAACCCATGCCTGGATGACGCCATGACTAGGTCCACTTTGAACCTAAGTGTGAGCAGAAATATTTTATCCTGCTTGTGTTTCAGATTAACTTTTCAGCTCCTACCATTCCTGGTTACTCGGGTGGTGGTTTATTCTGAACTGAGCAGGTATCTACTAGAGTTTTCTATGCATTTGTATTGTTCTAAGCCTTAAATTTCCTCTTTTCTCTGTTGTTGGTTTTATAATAATCTGTTGACCTCCAGTACGTAGCAAAATCACTTTTGGAATATTTGGAAAATTTGGAGGAATACTCCGTGTATTTAACGAGACTTGGAAAGTGAATTGACACAATTGAAAACTAGAAACTGAAACATGCTCAGTTCTTTTGTTCTTCATTAGGATTTGCCCTTTTGGGATAAAATTTAATACAATCCTGTATTAAAAAAAATCAGTGAAAGTGGTTGTAACTGAATTAAAAGTAGACCCCACTTTGTCTCTCTTGCATGAATCAACCCTGTCTGCAGGACATAACCTGAAGGGGAAGTGCTGCTCACAAACTTTGCAAATTTTCACATGTGCTGAAGTCAAAAGGTCTCAAACACTCTTATTTGTGTCTCAAGAGCTAGAATTGATAGTCTGTTATTCTGCATGCTCTAGACAAGGAGGAAACTGATGGATGAAATCCACAAAGGGCTGAATTAATTTGTCAAGATAGGTTAAATTTAGTCTAAAATATTTGTAGCTGGTTGCTATCTTCATCTGGAAACCCGAGCATGTTCGCCTCTGAGCACTGGCAACAAACCAGACCAAGGACTCTATGAGGTGGTTTTTTTTTATGTCTGGACTGAGTCACAGAAGAATGTCACTGTAAGTCCAGGAGCCTAATCCTCCAGGCATCCATCATGGGGTTTGGGCTCCCTGGTCCATCACATAGTTTCTGTTCAACTGGACCTTCTCTCAGCATGGGGTAAGCAGGGCTTAACAATGATCCGTGCATGCCAGCTCCATAAGGCTGCTGGTGAAAACAGACCACTTTATGGATAACTTATGCTATGATGGCTTCATAGTATACAGCAGTGAAGTCATTAATTTCCAGCATTGTATCATACCCTAAAAATTCTACAAGTCTAAATGTGATGGAAAACAGAGAAGCAAGTAAAATGTTAATAAACAGTAGGATTCTGCAGTACCTGAAGAGCCTACAAAAATCCCGTTACCTGAAATTCAGATCCTGAACCAGCTCACAGGATAGGTCAGAGAAATAATTGTTCATTTTGCTGTCTGTGCCTCCATTAGTCTCTCTTTGTGCATCACACTCCTGGAAGGCATCATCATCACAAAGACCACAGAAAACCAGTCATTTTTATCATGATTCCAGGAACACCAGGTTATACAAATTTGCAGAGGAGCTCACTCCACACACACATCCTCGGTGATGGGATTAGAGCTGTTGTTTTCTAAGGACCAATGCTTGCAGACATTTGTCATCTATTAAGCCCCTAGTAAAATCTAACAATATTGTAATCTTAACTAAAGCTATATTTGTTGTATTCATTCCACTGCAGGTGTTATCCCATAAATATCATTGCATATTTTATTGAAGAGAGTAAGATGGTGACTTTTGAACCCCTAAGCATATTTAATTGCTATTTTAAAAATTTAAACACCTTTTTATGTTTCACATATTTCAGGGTTTTTCCCTCTCTAAAGCTGAAATAAGATGCTGTTTCATACATTGCCTCATGTTTATGAACAAGGCGAGGTGCTCTTTGAGCATATGACATTCTACTACAGCAGAAAGAAAATAATTTTATAGAGTGTTTTTGCATATGCTATTAAGATTCAAGTCTTGATTTCTTCCCCTTCTAAACAGTGTCCCAAAGACCTGTGGTATCCTCTGTGTTAAGTGCCGGGTTCAAGAGATTAAGGGCAATGACTGGCATCTAGTTCACTTTTATTTCCATTTCAGTGCAACCTCACATCGCTATACATCTGTTTTGTTGATTCAGAAGAGCACTTGAGATGCTTTACAGTTGATTTTGACAAGTGCTACAATTTGATATGGGTAGATAATTCTTGCTGAGCTGATTTCAAAAGTACAGAAATTATAATTTTGAGTAGATATTACCTTTCTTTATGATCAGAATTTTCATGTAATATACTGTGCACTTAAGCTTCTTAATCACATTTTCTTTTTTTAAACATTACATTCTTTCCATCTAATCAAGTATTGCAAATTAAAATATTGTTCTAAATATATCTTATATTTTTTTCCATGGACTGTGGACAGCTCATGCAAAACCCTCTTGAAAAAGTGGTCCCTCCTAACCTTCTCACCAAAACTATTTGGTTTGGAATTTAATTAAGCAGTGAGACAGGACAGACTATATGGCAAGGTTGATTAATGCACACCTCGGGTGCATTTCACCTCATGCCTCCAGCACATCTGAGGTGTGGAGTAATCAGTTCAACTGCTTAGTCAAAGTATCTTAATGTGATTATAAAATGGGCATATGTTAAAAAAAAAGAAAATTCAAATTTGACAACATATCCTTACACTACTACATGTCATGCACTGAGATGAAATTTGGACCAAAAAAAAAGGAAATAATTTAATTAAATTCCACTTTTAAACACATCAGAATTATTTAGCTGAAATGTTTCATGGGGTGATATGTGGGTGCTCCACCCTGTTCCCTCTGCACCCCATTCCTTTGGAATGTATCAAAACAAGTAACCCATCATCACCCCCAGCTTCTGACTCCTTCCTTTCTTCCCTCTCCAGCCTAATTCTTTACTCTCTTTCTTCTTTTTGTTTATTTATTGTCCTTCTGCCTCAGGCATTTCTCTCTGATGTCAGTATTTACCGGGAATGAGCCTGTGCTCTCTTGTATTGGTGGTCCCCAGGTGCTCTTCAGCTCATGAATTGATGAGGGAAGGATCTGACCTTGGCTCACCTCTGTGAGCACTGCAGTGGGGTTAAGTCCAGATTTACACCATGCAACTGACAGCTTAAGTAGTCTCAGTTGGAGGCTTTCAACAGAAATTCTGGCTTGGTACTAAAGAAATATGAAGCAGGATGGGCAGAGAAGTCTTCAGCTTTCAGAAGGGACACCCATCACAGGTTTGTTTTCATCTGAAGGAGGATGGACTAATTTATATTGTACTGTCAGAATGTAATCTGAGAAATAGCAGTGTTACACTTTGTGATTTCCTGAGAACTGTTCCACAGATATACATGAGAAAGCTTCCACCTCACATCATCATGTGCCTCCCCCAAAGGCCTGGTGCTCCAAATATCTACTTATGCCTGTCTGGGGTGGGACAGAGTTAAGTTTTTTCACAGTAGATGATATGGGGCTGTTCTGGATTGGTGCTGAAAACAAGATTGACAACACAGGGAAGTTTTAGCTATAGCTGAGCTTTTAAAACAACACTGAGATCCTTTCTGCCTCTCACCCCATCCCACCAACAGTGAGACTGAGGATGCACAAGGACTGACCCCAACTGACCAAGGGATATCCCTGACCATATGGCATTATTCTCAGTATATAAAGGTGGAAGAAGAAGAAGGAAATGTGGTATGATTTTCAGAATGATGGTGTTTGACTTCCCCAGTCACCATTACCTGTGATGGAGCCCTGCTTTCCTGGAGATGGGTGAACATCTGCCTGCATATGGGAAGTGGTGAATGAAGTCCTTGTTTTGTTTTGCTTGCACACATGGCTTTCATATTATCTATTGAACAGTCTTTATCTCAGCCTACAACTTTTCTCGCTTTTACCCTTCTAGTTCCCACCTCACTGGGGGGGGAGTGGGTGCATGAGGCTGAGGTGTTGGCTGGGCTAAAACCACAACACTACAGAATAAGTAGTGAGATTCCCATCGAGTTCAGCCTTGTTTGGCCCTCAGAGAGCAGATTTTACAGCAACATCTGCACTGACTGTCAGGGGGCTGCACTGCTGGCCTGGGAGAGGCGGCTTTCCTGCCCTGCCAGAGAGATTGATCAGTTGAGACCAAGGGCCTCTGGCAAATGCCTGTGACTCGGAACTTTGGTGGGTGGTGTGCCCTGGCATCCTTGTAGGTCTCAATCTACATTGTCCCTTTGAAAAGAGAATTTAACTGGAAGTTTCTGAGTTTAAGCTAGAGGAATTTCTGAAGAAAGGGGTTTTTTGTTTGTTTTGTGGGTTTTTTTCTTTATTTTTTAATTTTCTCTCTAGAGAAGTGAATATAGCCTAGAGTTCTTAAAATATCACTGAAAATGAGAATCTGCTCAGTTGTAGGGGAGTGTTAAGGGTCCCCAAGGAGCCAAACAGACTAGCAAAGGGGAGAAAAGTGTCTGGAGTAGTGATGGAGGGAGGACAAAGCAAGCACCAAAAATAACAAAGTAGAACTGAGGCTGATATACAGGCAGGAGCAGAGGGAATTTAAAGAGCAGAGAGGGAGAGGCATATGTCCAAAAACTAGAAGAAGATTAGAACAGAAGACAGGAAGAGTGGGGATGGGAATGCCAAAAAGACAAACTTTACATCAAAAACAAAAAACAAAGGTCTGAAATGGCACAGTCTGCTCGAGGGACTACTCCTTACTGATGCAAGCAGGCCCACTGAAACTTTGTAGTTATTCATGTAAGGGCTACAGGGATAAGCCCCATATTCACCAAAGGATTTCAAATCTATGCTCATCGTGTTCATGCAGTCACAGCTGGGCTGGATTGCCTCATGACACCCCAGCTCTGCCATTCACTTACCTCTGTTTAGAATCTTCCTACATGGTTTTTCTGTTGTTCTGTTGGCCACAAAACTTAAGAGGAATTCAAAGAAAATAAAATAACTCTGTGAGGAGACATGGGACTTCCTCTTCTGAGAGGTGCACCTAAACATTTCTGTCTAGCACAGACTGGATTTGTCCAAATTATGCAGTTCTGAAATCTGGATCAGCATTTTTAAGCAAGAAAAGTAGTCAATTCAGACATAGGGGTTTTTTAAGTAAATACATTTCATTTTATGTTTATGGTGTTATTTGTAAATACTAGCCATATCTAATTGCAGATTTAAAACTAAATTCCTTTTCAGTCGTGTTAAATAAACATTCTATATTCTCTATTCAGATGAACAGGATTTTTCCTAGGCAGTAGTCACATTGAGGTTTATAGGGTCATACACATAAATTAGGAATTGTTGAAGACATAAGTGTTTATGCAGAATTCATCCCATAAACAGCAGAGAAAAAGCAAGTAAGGTTATTCATGCAGGGCTGCTGATATATATGTAGGGTTACTCACAAAGTTTCCTCTAGTGTTACATTTGTATTCATATATGTCAAAAATGTAGTGTTATTTCTTTTTAAAATAAATTGGAAGCACAAGTCTGTGGTGTATGGTTATTTTATTAACTGATAAATCAGCTAGTTCTCAAGGGTATGGAAGAAATGTATTTATTTAATTTACAAATAAACTGTATCCATTCCCCACTCCCATCCTTTGTTAGAACTATGCACTGAGTAATTCCAATGTTTCATATTCTGGTTGCTTAAATGTATTTTCAAGAAGTAAAAAAAAAAAAGAAATTTAAATCTCCAGACTTCAGTGCATAAAAAAAATCCCATACAATATGAACAAGCGTAAACATTAAGAGTGTGTTTTCAGTGGACATGTGCTTTCATAGTCATATAACTTGTATTTCCACAGTACTCTTCTGACTTTAGGTACACAAGTCCATACTTAATACCTCTAAACAGTACAGCCTGACTGTCAGCATGGCTGAGTGCTGGCAGTTTCACACCCATAAATTCTCCATTGAGATCCAGATGGGTGAATGACTGCACCCATATGGAGATGCCCCTCTGCATAAAGTGTAATAATTTGAATAAAACCAGATCAAATACAGGTTTGTGGGTTTTTTTCTATGACAAATCACAGGCTTTTATAGAAGATATAAAAGTTGAGAGCTACTTAGTTGAGAGCATTTTCTTATCTTTAAACACTTATAAAAGAGGGTTGGTTATTCCATAATTATCCATTATGGGGACAAAATCTTCATCACTTAGGGAATAACTTTTTTAATCTAATCTTAGTTGGAGAAGCCCACTCTAATCTCCTGTTTCACTGAGCAATTTACTATTAAAAATGGATCAAAATGCCAGACTCTCCTTTATGTTCTCCTCCCATATATATACATAAAATGAAGTATCCCAGTTGAACAAAGGAGAACTATGTTTTCTGGCATTGCCTACATCACACATTTGTTCTCTCCCATGCTTAGCCCAATCTGAGTGCTTCTACAGTCATGACCAGCAAATCCATGTCTGTACTCATGGTATCAGTTGCTGCTGTTCCAGCTGCAATTGAAAATCAGGTACCAGTTACTCTCTGTTACCTCCAACAGGTTTGGGTTCATCTTAAGCCCGTAGAGCATCCGTGCAATAATAAGATGATGGTGACAACGAGAGAGGGTAGGAATGTAATAGGAGAAAGCCCTGCTGGAGAAGAAGAAATGAGAATCCTGGAGAGCACAATTCAGTGAGTCTGTGAAGTTTGTGGTAGGTAATGAATACAAGCTTATAGGCAATATATATAGGAAAATTAATACTGAGTACTGCTCAGGAAAAAAAAAATTAGATTCTGATACTTACTCAGGTAGATAACTATTAATTTAGTCTTGGTAAAACTAGGAAAAGTCATTAGGATCTGATTCTACAATCCTTGTTTCATAAATATTCTCACTGATTTCATTGTGGCTACATTGTTTATAAACCTTATTTTACTGCACACAGACCTATTGCTGTGGGGTGGTATCTGGTTAATTTAGACACCTGATATTGTGTTTTTCAAAAAGCAGTCCTAAAGCTTCAGCTCTGATTCCTTATCAAGCTAATGAAGAGGAGCAGGCTTATTTAAAGGCTCGAGGTGACTCTGCACAGTAAAGCTTGACGGCGAAAATAAACTGGCAGCATCTACTTCTTGAAGTTTCTTTCCAAACAATTATCTACACAGGAAAGTTTAAGATGCTTTCTTTGCCACATACAAAAAGTTTTGGCATGACTTAAAGACCTGAACTGGGCAATGGAGTTTCTACAGCAAGTTTCTCAAGAGTGTGGCATATTTTTTTACCTTTTTACACTGTGTGAATGCAGTATTCCACAACTAAAGTAAATAGAAAGTTTGTACATTAAAATGGAGGAACTAAATGACAGCTATTATTGTTGTTGCTGTGGTGGTGGTGGTGATTATTGTTATTATTATTATTACTATTATTATTATTATATCATTATAAATATAATTATTTTATTATTTCATGCAGAGAAAGTTCTGGTACTAGAGATGCATTGAGCAAGACAGACAGAATGGTATCAGAGACATTTGCAAAGGGAGAAGCCAAAGCCAGCTCTGTGAAAGGCCATGTAAAATTCTTGCATTTCTTAGAAAACAGCAAGTAACAGCTGGTTTAGCATACCTGCTAGCAGGGCAGCCTTGACTTCTGTGTATATTTCTATTTCTTGTGTTTTCCTCAAAAGGTTATTTTTTTCTTCCTGTCTTGATCACTTCTTCTGCCAAATCAATTTCTGGTGAAATACTGATTAAATTGTAGATAGTGTCAGAGATGAATCAGCCCCCTTACTTTTTATTCTGGAATATAAACTCTGCCCACTCTAAATTATCAGGTTTTCCACATAACAGGTTCTAAAGGAACCAAACCCATATTTTTTTTATTTCACATGAATGTTGTGGATTTTACTGCTCATAAAAGAAACAGATTATTGACATGCACTGTTCAAGTTACCCCAAATAAATCTGCAAATGGCACCTCTATGTGCCTAGAAATCTACCCTGGTATTTCAGCTTTGGACCTCTGCTGAAAAGAGGCTACCAGCTGAACTAAGCTGTGCAGCATGGTTTTGTGCTGATTAGTTCCCACCACAGATTTGGTGGAGACTACCAAAAAAATTTCACATGTGGCCGAAATC
>VZRX01017110.1:94491-119491 GCA_013398075.1 Notiomystis cincta | reverse complement strand
TTTTTGGACAGGGATTTTTTTCAGTTTTCAAAAAAATCCGTATATTTTGATTCTTGTTAAAGGTGACAACCTGATTCTGTAACTGTATTTTCCAGGAAATCCTGATGCCAAAACAACATAGCAATGCAAATTTACTATTTAAGCTTAAATGAAGATTTGCATGTAGACATTTGATAATCTTGGAGCATTTGAGCTTGAGCTAAAAAAATTAATTTAAAGTAGACTTTTAACTTTCTAATGTTCTTAAAAGATATCTGTGCCTAAAGTCAGAATTACCCTGAAAAGAGGGCAGGAATGGTTTTTGGAAGTGGGGTGCAGCAAACAGCTCATGCATGCCCAACATGTACCTGCTCACACACACAGGAAACAGGAGTCATTGTTGTCATTGCTGTAAAATCAGTATTGGATGGATTAATTCTGCTCTTTCAGGAGAGCTCCCCAGCACAGCAGTACCACTCTGCAAGCTCCTTCACAACAGGTTTTTTTCCTAGTGCTAAACATTGCTCAGTGTGCAGCAAGTTCAACACCCTTTACAACTTTTCTCTAGGGACAAGTACTACAAAGGGGTTGTCTTTTCTAAGGTATGTCAAGGCCTGAAAACCCACTAAGTGGTGAGTGTACAGCTCTGACCTGACTGAAGCAGCAGTGGCCTGCAGCCTGCAGAGAGCTCTCAGCTCTATCTCTATCTAAGCCGTTCACAAGTTAATGCATCATGAAGGGAAATGCTTCCCATGCAATTCACTTAGTTGCTGTTTAAACAGTAAATAGTCCAAAGATGGGGAGTCCAACTGTCATTGAAACATACTATTTTGTTCATTTAAAATTAATTACTGAATGTAGAAAATAAATGTAGGATTTTACTTTAAAGTTGGGGAAGGTTAAAAACAGAGAAAGGATTTAGGATGTAGCAGAAAAAACCTGTAGAACACAGCTGAACTGAGGTATTTAAGATGAATCAAACACATCATTATATGTATCACTGCTGAATGATAGGTAGTTTCTATATATACTATATCTATTTCAAATGCTTAGGTTCACACAGCATACTGCAGGAATATGGTACTTATAGACATATGTAAATATACATATGTAATGTGTATATAAACACACATATATGTACACACACGCACACACACACATATATATATAAAACTAGAATATGGAAGATATGTATTGCTGGTTATAATTAATTTCTAACAATATGCCTGAAAGTGAGTGTTTTTTATACATATGTATGTTTGAGAGAGAGAGAGACCTGTGTCACTGTCAGGGACAGAGCAGAAATGTGGATTGAATGGTGAAATTATATAACCCCTCATGTGTCACCTTTCTAGGAATAATCTCTCAGCATGACAATCCTGTGCATTGAGAAGTATTCTGGAAATTGCCATTGTATGGGAAAGTAAAGATTACTTTGATGCTGAGCTTCTGATGGACAAATAAGGGAAGGGCTGATTTGAGTCAGATAACTCACTTCCAGTCTGACACATGGTCAAACTCTAAGCCTGCAGAGCTGGGCTGGAAATTCTCTAGGAACAAACTTTTCCATTGTTTTCCATGCTCCCACTTCTAGTGCCAAGTACAACCTGCAATTCTGAAGGTGTGTGAAAACAAGAAATAAGTTGAAAAAATTTACTACATCCTTCCACTGTTCAAGGAGAACCCTTCTGAGGTTTGGTTCACTTTCAAGTTTGCACGGATTTTGTCCCGAGCAGCTCACCTAGTCTGCTTCTGAAGGCTTTTAGAATAAAATAGTAAGTCCAGAAAAACAGAAGAAACAATGTTCCTAACTAGTGTATAAACCCTGTTTGGACAGGACCAAATTTTTTATCAGGAATGGGTGTAAAATAGGTCTCTGTGATGATCCTTTGAAATCAAGTGAGATTTTGTACAGTACATGTATGTGGTTTATTAGGCAAAACTCTGTAAGTTGACTTTTCTAAAGTAAATTTCCAGTCTGTTTTTTCAGCTGGATAATCTATTACATTTAGCTTTTCCCACTCCAGCCAGTGCTTGTTAAAATTTCTCCCTTTGTGTCCATGTGTTAAGATGATGGACAGTATTTGCTGATTCCAGCTTATCTAGGCTTTTAACAAGAAAATCCTGGATCAATTCAACCTGTTTGAGCCAAAAATCTTGTAAATGCCTGAGTCTGGGGAACGGTTTTACAGTAATAAACAAACACAAGTAGTTTATGGAACTCCACTGAAAAAAACCAGAAAAATCTTCCATGTTAACACATTCATGTCTATAGCATAAAATGTCTTTTTTTAAAAAAAATATCTTAAGCTATCCTTTGCATGTACCACTGCTCTGAAAGTCAGTTGGAAAGAATAGTGTATGCCAAACAATTAGTTCCCTGCTCACTGATGGAGCAGAAATGTTTTTTTTTTAGCTCAGGTTATGTTTTCTGCATCTGGTAGCTCTGAAATATTCACATATGGCCCCTACATTTTCACTTCCCATCTATTTGCCTCTGTTTTCTCCTTCCACATCCTTGACATGCTGATCTCAGAATTATGTCAATGAATGATGCAGGGAAATCACCATTTCTCTTTTGCTTGTTTGTTTGTTTGTTTGTTTGTTTGTTTTAACATACACAAAAAAAAGGGACCAAGTCTGACAAGGAAAATCAATTTGTATGAATAATAAAGAGTGTATATAGGACAGCAAACAGCCCTTTTTATCAAAGTCAGTTTCTTCTAATATCCTCCACTGTCCATAGATAATATATTCCTTAATATGTTGGTCCTTTAGCAAACACATTCATTGGAAATGGAAAAAGATAAACAGAGAAAGAAATAGAGGACAGGCCATGATTTTGACAGAAAAATGTAGAGATCAAAGAGTTTTGCCAGTGTTGAAAGAAAACAGAATAAATTAGAACTTCTCTTAGTGTATGTCAAACATCTTTGAAGTTTTGTGAAGTTATTGTGCATAGTAAGAAAGACTATTTTCCCCATGGATATTGGCTAACAGATTGCCCCAGGGGCAGAATGGGTGGTAAGAGGAGAGGCATCAAAAATCCATCCTAAAAAAAAAAAAACCTCCTGTGAGGCTTCTCAGCTCCAGAAGTGTTTTTAGCTTCCATTGTATTGCATGCTTTACTGCTTAAACAGTCATGTATACAGAACCCAGCAAATATGACTGCAGTGTTTGTATTTCACTGGGAATGTGGTTTTGGTGCATCTTCACATTCTATCTAGTGACAACACACAGTTGGCACTTGTCCTTACAAGACAATAGAGATTAAAAAGAACAGCCAGTTTTATTTATGTTATCAGAACTCAGTGAATAATTTGCAATTAATAATTTCGTCTTCAAATGCCATTTTCGAATGTTCCCAAACTATTTGTGAAACTGTACATTTTAAAAGTAGATAGGAATTATTAGAATCAGTAAACATATTGCTGGTATGCTCCAACAAATATTTAAGACCGACATCATCTTCACTGACTTCAGCTGTTTTTCCCAGATGCCAGCTTGGCCAATTTGATCTGCTCGCCATGCCTAAAAGGTAGCGGTGTTGGTGGTGATTTTCACAATTGATAGAAGTTAGAACAACCCATAGGCTGCTCTAAATCACACCAGGACACAAGCAGAACTGAAAAAATAGGACTAAATTTAAGTATAAAGATTGTCAAAAAGACGTTATTGGTTTCCTTCCCAGGTGCAATAGCAGGTGTACAGAGACACATGAGCTGGCTGCAACTCACTTCATTAATCAAATCAATGTGAATTTCAAATTTCAAATATAATATCTGAATATACAATTTTAAATTGGTGCTGGTGTAGTTTCCAGCATTTGAATTACAAATTTGCTTTTTGCTAATCCATTCCCTAACAGAGATCAAACACTTGAAAATTCATGAAAAGCAAACATGAAAGGGTCACAAACATGGTCAAATGTTACCTGGCTGTTTAATTCAAATGGATACTCAAAGAAAATGTTTCCGATATTTGTTCAGCCCCTTCTTTCTAGTTAGCTTAAAAAATTAAAGTTAAATGGCAGACTAATACTATGTGCAAATCAAAAAAAAAAAAAAAAAAAAAGAAGAATCAAGGAGACTTGAAGATAGCAATACAGAAGTAAATCATAAAGACAGATGAGTACATCTAGAGTCATACTGGATATCAGACTGAATCTGTGGATGTTCACATCCACAGCTGGCATTTTAACGGTGACAAAAATGGCTGTAAAATTTGGAAGCAAGTTTAAATGTTGAATATGTCTATCTCTACTGTGATAATCAGTTCTGCTGTATATTCATTGCCAGAAAAATCCATTCATATCCAAATGTGCACTGATATATTGAGCCAGTAGTCAAAGTTTAGCAATATGGGTACACACTTTCTTTCTATTTCACTGTTACAAGTGCTATTGACAGCAAAGTCAAATATGCCTTTAGCAAAAAGGAAAGAAGTAATGGGATTTTTGTTTCTCAAGTTCTGCCTAGTCACATTCAACACATATTATTTTCCTGCCTTACAACAATCTACAAACAGAACCTTCTCATTTCAGTTTTTCACACATTTTCTTTGTGTGAATCTCACTGAAATAGGCAAGCTGTCAGTGACAAAGCTTAATGTCAATCTCATATGAAGTTGAGAAATGGGAATTACAAAAGGAAAAAGCTAGTAGCCACAATCAGTTCTGTAGCTACAAACAACTTTTTCACTTCATCAACCAAATTTTTACTGGAGGGATAATCTGCGATGTCATCCATCGCTGATGTCACTGCTACTTCTGAAGATATAAATTGCTATACATAACAGACAAGTTCTTAAGGGAGGAAAAAAAACGACAATGAGAATAATATTTGCCAGGAGAAAAACCAACTCTTCCACATAAATGCCATGGACTCCTGTTGTGCAATTGCTGTGTTATAAATTTAAGCATACCACCTCTGCCTGTACAAGCTCTCCAACTTCAGTCCAAGTCAGGTTTATAAGAACCTTTCCATTCAATAGCAAATTGCTCTTTGCAGGTACACAGCTATTAGTGACTAAAAGATCACGCAAAATGGAAAAAAAGGAAGGTGATCCTGTCTCACACTCCGTGTTCTTTCCTTCCATCTGTGGAAACCTCAGTTTATATCCCAGCTGAGATCTTTCCACTACTCTGATAATCTACCATTTAGTCCAGCAACTGGTACTGTTATACTTGGTGACTCTACTCCTAGACACGGTATAGGAAAAACATTGTAACTATCAAAAATATGTATAATAGGATTTTTGAAAAAGGAAAGCAGTTTGGGGGATTTTTAGCTTTATTGCTGACCATAAAAGAGTATGAAAAATTGTTAAAAGACATGTAAGCATGGTGGATCATCAAAGCTATCTTGCTCAAAGAATTCAAAATAATGGTTGCTAGACAGATAAAGCTGGAAGATCTCCATAGTTATTCTGAAAAAAAATGACAAAACAAAGAAGGATTAATTCACTTCCAACAGTCAAGTGCTGCCACTAACACGAAAAGAGTTGTTTGAGCCATCATGGGATAACGAATGTTTCTATATGGTGTTCTTTTTCATTCCCTGTTTTGATAAGTTAGTGTTGGTTCCTGTTGGTGCAGTTATATAAAATAAAGACTTTTGTGAATAGAGATTTTGATTTTGTTTAACTGGACAGTTACTTCATGACTTTAGGATGATTACTACAGGTCACTATATTAGAGGGAAGAACATGAAAGCTTTGAGTGGGGGAGACATAACTGATGACAGCATTTTGTTGGGGGTGAATTCTGAGGGCTGATGTGGAGTAAAATGAAGATTACCAGCACTGAAGGGTGAGATGCAGCAGTAGTATTGTTTTATGGGATCCTTGTTTTCTTCTTCCTCTTCCCCTGCATGGAGGATTTCATAGGCTACATTTTCTCTCATCTTCTTGCCATTAAAGTAATTAGGGAAAGAAAAGTAAAGAACTGGTCACAGAAGTTTATTTTGATTTTTTCCTTTCAATATATATGAGTCTTATTCAGCCAACATCTTATGTTTTGAGACATATTTGCTGGTCCAACATGAGTAATTCATTTTATATTCCTCTTTCTACTCCCATGGAAGTGATAAATAATGAACTGTGTAAGGTTCAGGATAGTGAACAGGATAGGTCATCTTTTTTTACTCCATGCTTTGGCTGAATGTTGGTAATACTAGAATTGAACTAAAACTAAGTAATTTAGAGAAGGCTAGGTTATCTAAACTAAATCCCATCATTCATTTACATAGTCACATAGCTGCCTAAAAGCTGAGCTGTTATGGTTCAGAGTAGCTGCTTTCCTTTTCTATTGACACTAAGCCCCAGAAGAAGATTTTTAGATCTTAAACAAGTTTAGACCACATGCCAAACACTGATATTATTTCATGCTTTTTATTTTTTGGGGGTGAGGTATAAGTTGCAGGTACTTTGTAGATTGAAGATTAAAAGAAATCTTTCAGTTTGCCAAAGGCTTGCCAGCAATTTTTCTCAGTCACTGTGCCACTTGACTTGCTGCTATAGCCACTGGACATTCCTGCTGCACATCAGTCCCACAACAGCCATATCTTTCTTGATTTTTTATACAAAGAGTGCCAAGTCCTATTTAGACTTTTTCTTGTAAAGTTCTGTGTACATTATTGTACAGTTTGCACACGTCAATATTTATTTTCCCATATTTCTTTGAGAAGTTGAGATGCAATTTTCAAATTCTTACATGTGCCATCTTTGGTCTGTTTGATGTTTGCTGAAATGTGATAGGAAGTGCTCAAAAATCAGATTTCCAGCAAATGCATCAAATGCTTTTCAAAGAAATTGTTCTAGGATAAAGTAACTATTTGTGTAAATTATCCATATTTAAACAGATGTAAGACATTCAGGAATGGGTTATTTGTAGTGAGATACCATGATCTGCTATATTAATTATATTTTGTGGAATGAATACAGTTAACTGTGATCTACTGATTGTCTTTGTTCCACACAAAGAAATGTAATTGCATTTGGAAAATGTAATTAATAATAAATAAATTATTTTAACTGCATAACATTAATTACAATACAATAAAAAGAAGTCTAATTCCATTTGGAAGGTGTTGAAGTGATCTTAGCAAATTCATAGGACTGCATCTGCAGTCAGCATCTTGCTTCATGAAAGATATGGAAGGTAAAGGTGCTGAGATTTTAAACAGCTTGTCTGGTGTCCTGCAGTCAAAGGTTAATGAATTCCCAAAACCATATGCTGAGAAGTTGGAGAAGAGGCTAAGTATCTGGAGCCTCAGGATTTCCCCTGATCTTGAGATGCTATGGAGCACATTCAATTTCATAACCAAACCTGTGGGATGTGCGTGTTGCTAACAGTGCTTTGTTCCCTTAAGCTCGTTATGCTGAAACTATCATCAAGTTACCAGTAAGGTTTCTTTCTTCCAAATACTTTTCTGCTGATACAACATCTCAGATCACCAACCTTTTTGCACACAAGAATTTTTTTTTTAAAAATCTGTCTACTGATGGAGATCCTTGCATAGGTAATGCTCCTGAGATCACTCACATGTTTACCATAATACTGTTTATCACTGCGTAAAGGAGACTGTAAATTTCCTGTCAAAGCCATAATGAATACAGCATGCAAACACTCAGTTACTGGTTTAACTGCCCCTGCTGGAACCAAACACATCAGAGGAGCACTGGGAAATATATCTTAAAGTAGTAACTTGTGTCGATGATGCTACAGTCTGATATACAGTTACAAATCTAAACATCAAAGATTGTAGCATCACTGCAGAACAGCAAGGCATAATCCTCGAAGGTACTTGACCAGTCAACCAAGCAATACAATGAGGTTTGTTCAAGTAAAAAATGCCTAGTTTTATTTAACAATAATTTTAAACTATATATGCAGAAAGAAGAAACTCAGTCTTAAATAGTTTCCTTAAATCAGAAGCTGTCCACCCTACTGCTCATATAATGCATAGCATTATTCTGTAGCATGCTCAAAGCTGAGTTAACAAATGGGAAGTAGAGCCAAAGAAAACAGATTTGCCAAAAAATCACTGTGTTGAAAATTGAGATCAAAATAATGTTGTCTTGTCGTCTTCAACATATAACTATGTGTATGCTGATTATTATGAAATCAAATGGGTCTATCTTATGTAGGCTTGTGTGCACCTACAAACATCTGTCTGCATATGCACAATCTGCAAAATGAGCTGAATAAGCAAGGTGAAATTTTAAAGGAAAATGTAATTTTAAAATTCTATATTTATTATGAACAGTGACATGAGTGCCCTAAAGATAAAGATCTAGGCAGTGTAGTTGAAAATTGTATTGTTCATGTGAGTTAAAAACACACTGTGGGAGCCAGAACCATTATTTCTGCATGTATACCTACATATTCCTCTATATCAGTACCTCCATCTATACACTGGGATAGAGAAATATTAGCTAACAATAGATGCATCTAATCAAAATGTGTGTGAATGGTATGTACTATGCACTATCATTTCTTTCTGCAATTAATTTAGAATTCAACGGAATAATATGAAGTCTTTTACTACTTAATTAAACTTTTGTAATGCCTGTTTTACCAAGATGAATAAAATGCATAAATTGTATGAGGTGACATCTAATGCACACAAAAAAAGAGAAATGTAAAAAATCAGAACAGTGGGTACATTAAACTGATTCTTAATAATTGAAACCAATTTAATCATTTGAGATTATTTTATTCTAGCTGACGTAATACTGTAGCAGTTTTATTCTAATTATAACCTGTTTCATTTTACTCTGCCTTTCTAGTTAATTATTACAGTCAATTTGTAAAATGACATGGTTCCACATTTGCATAGGTCACTATTAAATAAATGAATAGCTGAAATTACTCTAGCATTGAAGTGTCAACTTTGGTAGAAGTCAAGAGGACTTCAAATGTTCTTCTAACACCCCTTAATGTGTTAATGACCACTATTAAACTGCAATTAAAAGGCCAGAGAAAAAATGCACGAAACAGTTAATAGAAAAATAGCAGAGACACAATTAAAACACTTTGGTTTTTGACTGATAGAAAATAAAGGGATATGCTGAAAGAAGTATAGTATGAATCTATGCCTAACACGACAGAACTGACAGTTTAATGATAACAAATCATAGGCTGCCTTTTTTTGGAGCATTACACGTCAGCTTGACATTAACATCAGTAGTAAACAAGACAATGTAATGATTTTACCTTGTATTTAAATTGCTACTTATTACGGTACTAAATAATAGCTTTAAATAACTTGGTGTCCAGGCTAGTGATGTACTCTGTTTGCATGAGGCAGTACTGAAAGATATGTTTAAGTTTTTTGTCATCTTAAATAAAGGATATATGTATGTCTTAGCTGTGCAGCCTACCATGTTTGCATTTGAAACCTTTCCTGAATCCATAACACTGTCATTAGGCTTGTTTGCTCATGAGAGGAATGAGTAGTGATGATCAAGTCCCAACTCAAAGCAGGTCAGACTTTAGGTATCAAGTGGTGTGTCCAACTCCTGGAAAGAAGCTCAATTAATCAGCAGTATGCCAGAGCTGTCATATTAAACACTCTTATTTCAAAAGCATACTTTACTGAGAGATGAACTAAGTATGGGCATGGTATGTGTGATTCCAAAAGCTAAATTACTTTCAACATGAAAATCAACATTATGTCTGAAAATTTAAATACATGCATCAGAAATTTCAAAGTTATAGCTCCCGCAGGAATTAAATTTGACCTCCAAGTGCATAGGTGGTATTTTTTACTACTGTTACATTTTAATCATTCATATAATCTACATCTCTGCAATCGAGAGGAGTTATGTTTGCCATGGGAAATATGACTTCTTCATTTTCCATTATTATCTCTGTGTTGTGTATGCTCATCCATAAAATTAAATTAGTTTATGGGTTAAATCCTGTTCTCAGTTGCACTGTGTAAAACCAGGCTTGTTTTAGTGATTCATTGGATTTAAGTAATTTCATTAATATAAACAAACTTATTTAGGCTTTCTTATGATACCTAGAAGAGTGTTATTGCTCTCCTTAAAAGTTCATTCATGATATTGCTTAGCCCATTGTAATAGACATTTACTTTTCAGATTAATGCACTAAACCACCATTGCTCCTTCTTTTCAATTATGCAAAATAAGCAAAAATATAGATCAGTATGTTACTGGTTTTTTTCTGCTTACTTCACACAGATAATTTGCATGCTTTAATGCATTCTTCTATAAATCAGTACAAAAATAGAACTGAAGTTCCCTTTCCCCTTGTGTTTATTTTATTAGGCATAAAACATACTGTCAGAGAGCCACAAAAATTGGAGGAAGATTCAAAAACTATGTTGCACATTCGTATATGAGGACAAAATTATGCTTGCAGATGGCCAGGTTTTAAAGGATGTTTAGGCATTTTAAAATGTAGATAGGCTCCCAATAGTATTTTAAAAGGTTAGATTATTTTGAAAATCCTGCTAGGTACTGGATGTATTTCTTTGAAGTTCTCATACATGTGTAAGTTCATACAGTGGAGAAAAAAATGTACATAATCAATGAAATAATTGGAATAGATTCAACCAGAACCATTTCATGGGCATCACAGATATTCCTATGCTTAAGTCTGTTTGTGTCCAGATCAATGCAACTTCATCTGCTGTTAAAAGTGAGAGATACTATTTTTATTGTACAGCTGCTGCACTAAATTGTCTATTATTTAAAGCTTCTCTGTTTCAAAATCTCATTTTTTTAAAACATTCAAGGTTTTAGTCTTGCTGAGGACTAAACCACAGTTGAATGTGAATGGGAAAAATTGAAAAGAAAAAATATTTTATCATGTTCAAAAAATTTCCTTCTTTTTGATAAAAGAAAGTACATATTTTTCTGGGCTTTCTGTATTACAGAAACTTGCCTTTTAGAACTGCAAAGGATAAGAAATGTAAGTACACTTCCTTATTTTCTTGAGGAATATATGAATGTAGATAGGAACTCGAGTTCACCAGAAATGTACACTTATGTGACGATGCTGTATCACGTTGGTAGGTTCAGTACTTAACCTGTTCCTGCCCATGTCCTCTGAAGCATTTCCCTTAGCACCTGTCAAGTACAAGGGAAAGCCCAGCAGCCCCTGTGCCAGCTCCTGTTCCTTGCTGGTCCAAACACAGACCAGTTTACCCCTGGGCTGATGCAGACAGGCAGAGACACAGGTGCTGTCCTTGGGGTGTTTTACATAAACCTGTTCCCTGGCTCTCGGAGGAGTGCTCAGCCTGTGAGGATGAAACAAGGGTGTGCCCAGCTGGCCAAACAGCACCACGTTCCACTAGGTACCACCACTGGCCAGACCAGGGCAAGAGAAAGAAGCAACTTCGTGGTAAAGCACAGAGGGAATGTTACCATTCCACAAAGGGAAGGCTAAACTTAGGTAAAGGAAGAATAAGGTATATCATCAGGAGCTCTATAACAAAAAATACAGTAGTATTTGGGAAGCATAAGAAAGAATAATCATACTTTGGGCATTCTTCAGGAAATAACATCATAACCAAACCACAGAAACAGAGATGTAGAGGAATAACTCCCGAAAAAAGAGAGGATTAAATCGTACCAAGCTTAGGTTTTCTTTTAAAATTGTGTTCAAAACCAAAGTGATTTTAATTAATTTAAATACTTTAGCTAACCATTGATATTAGTAAACATTTTTAAACAGATGGTTTTTAAACATCAATTTGGACACATTACAAACCACTGCTAGCAAGCACATATAAGTGACAATTTGATGACAAAAAATGTGTTTTTTATGTTTGAGGGAGAAAGATGTGGTCCTAAAGACACCATTAAATATTTCTGGATATTTTCAGTTTGCTTTTATTTTTCAAAAGGGTTTTGTAAAAATCAAACCAAACCAATCCAGCAAAACCTCCATCCCATCTAGTAGTTCTTTGAAAAATATTTTGGTTGACTTTCATGGTCATATTTTTAAAGTGAAACTTGATGTGGAACCAAAGATACATATATGTAGGCGTGTTTAATTGTAAAGTTGAGAATAATGTAGATCTATTTAAAGCAGGAGTGACAGTTGTTGAGCACTGTGATGTATCATCTTGACATGAACTGAATGAGTTAGATTAGTGACTGACACTAGCAATGTCAGAATTTACATTGCAGCACACACAAACTCCGTGGAAATATACTATTAGCACTCGGAGTAAGCAGTGATGAGTAATGAGATAAAAATTGACAGTGTCAATAGTCATATGCCCTCACAGTCAAGAACAATGAACTGTAGTATGTGCATGAATATTAATAAGTGTGTATATCTGTCTGTCTGAAATATATCTATAGTAACTTAATTTCAAGAAGCAACAATCCAAAATCAGAGATAAGAAAGGGAATCTAAGTAAGGTGTACTTAAATCCTCTGGAGCATGACTTACTCTCTAGGTATGTTCACCTCTGCACATGGTGTTGGCATGCACTGCTTGCTCTATTTCACTCACCAGAAGCTCATTTAACGTGCACAGCTATACACAGGCAAAGGAAATACACTCTTTTAGGAGGAGTTCTTTTTCGAGAACTGTGTCTCTTGTTTAGAGTCAGAACAATAGTAAGTTTTGCAAGCACAATGGGAAGGAGACACATACTTACTGTAACCTATCATGCCCTAGCTATTAGAGTATCATTACTGAATGGTTAATCCAGCTTGATAAAAATTTTCTTCAATCATTATTGTCTGAAATATATTGATCAGGTGACTCAAGGAATTGGGTCCAAAGTCCCCATCACTTTAGGGTGCACCAGTAGCACTGCAGCTCATCCTTCCTCTGGCAGGAGTGAGGACTGTAGATGTCTGGCTCAAGTGCTTTAAGTGTATCCAACAGCTGCACCTCTGTGTCAGCCCTCACATGCTCAGAAGTATTCAGGGTCCTGGACTAAGGAGAAAGCAGGTGGTTCCTTCACACTGGTAACCATATAGATGATTGAGAAGTTCTTTAAAGTTCCTTTTGTGTTGGAGAAACCTGTTATTGGTGGCATACGCCTTTTCCTCAGTTTCTCTCTGAAACCACTTTGACAGTCTCAGATTAAAGTAAATACCAACTCTGCATAGCTACTGAAATTTTTTAAGGATGAAAAACACAGTAATGTCTCTGTGGATAGATGATTATTATATTTTGCCCTTTCTCTCTAACAATATTTGTAGAATCTTGACACAAAGTGGATAGAATGGCAGATTATTGACTGCCACTAGCAGTGTCAAAAATAGTACTATGTTGTATCAAGAAGTTATGTATTTTGCAGTCCACTACCATAAATACAGAGAAATACAAAACTGGCAAGAAGCTGTGCTTTCATCTTCAGCAGCCTGGAGTGAAGTCCTGAATATGTTCTCCTGGTCCACCAAAGGCTCCCACAGCAACCATTACAGTGCCCCAGGCATATGGTAGGCAGGACAGATCTTTAAAGATTAATTCCTCTCTATTTATTAAAAAAGAATTTTGCACAACTTTGGTAACATCTAAAATCAGTAATTAAAATAGGAAAACTGTGGTGTTTCATTGCTGTGGAGAATAGAAAGGCAAAACTTTAAGAAAATGGAAGCTGTCAGAAAAAAAAAAAGAACAAATACAGTAAAATAATAAAGAGTAATTGTACTCCCCATACGGAAGGAGAGCAACAGCAATGTCTCAGATTTCTATTTCCTCTTTTTGAGAGGAGATGAAATAATGGGCATCTGCATGTTGTATCTGCTGTGATTTTGCTTAATTTTCCTTCTTTTTGTTGCTCTATAAAACAAAGTTACCAGAATGATTTATGTGTCAGGTTTATATTTCCAGTTTTTCTAATGGAACACTTTTATTTTAAAAGGTAAAATATATTTTTTAACCTACCAGTGACATCATTCTCCACATTGGATCAATTATCTATGTACTGAATAAAGTTTAATTGAACCCTTTTAAATCTGTGCAGCTGTTGTGCAGTGAAATAGGCAGGTGGATTATCTCATTAGTATTAATCTAAATGTTTTGTGGTCTCTGCACATTTTAATATGTATGGTGTATATATTTGGTAATAATTCTTTAGTTGTTAAAAATAAGATAAGTGCTACAAGAAAACTTTGATAATAATTTATGTAATATTTGGTTCTTAAACAGGATGAATTAAGGGCATTAAAATGATGAGTGATTCCACAAAACCTATTTCAGCAGACAGAATGAATGAAAGTATTAATTTGAAAACTTCTGACCTATTTTAATTTTTTTTTAGGAGTGCTCTGTTTTATGCATTGATGTTACTATCAGGATTTTAGCTGGTTTTCCTTCCAATCAGCTTAGCTTACTTAAATCCTTTTTTAAGGTTCACCAGCATCAAACATTTCTACCTCATCTTCCAGGGATCTATTTTCAAAAGATATTATTTGTTCCTAGGACCAAATTCTGACACTGCTTACACAAGTGATTTGGGAATAAAGCTGAAAAAATGGGCCAGGACCACAGCATGTATAAAATACTATAAAGCAACAGAGTGGTATTAGCTTGGCTACCCGAGAATGCAGCCCATGATATTCAGATCTGAGGGTGGAAGATCTGTGGGAGTTCTGCTTGGGGACAATGTGTCTCTGAGCTACCACTGAACCAGCTGGATGCTAATGTCAGGTAGCACTGAAGCTGCTCAGTGAGAAGCTGGCCTGGTGAATATACCCAGGATTTAAAGGTCAATTTTGTGCATTTGCTCAAGTCCAATAAAGAGAGCACTTAGGCAGGAAGAGGAAGGCATGGCTCACATTACTGCCAGAGGGGACCCCTGGGTGGGCACTGAGCTGAGTCCAGCCTTGCCAGCTCCAAGGGGAAAGGTGTAAAGTGCCACACAGGTAATCTGCTCCCACAGGCTGAGAGAGCTTGCTTGGCACTGCAAAGAAGGCTTCACTTGGAGAATTAACGGGCTCACATTTTACACAGTACACTGTCATATTTCAAACTGGTTGATTTAAAAACGGTTGTATTTTTTCTCTGTTTTCAACTTTGATCTGTACCAGAAACCTTCAGAGTTAAAACAGTGTTACAGTAAAATGTTATTTTCATTGCCCTGATCCATCTTTTAAATTTCATTCTAATCTGAGAAAGATTAAGCAACAAATGCATAATATGCAAGAAAAATGTAAAGGTATGCTTGAGAGGGGGCTAGGGAGAAAATACAGGAATGCCTTGTTGCCAACAAGTAGTGCTGCTACATTTTATGTACCTCCCAACAGCTGACTGCAGAAGCTACTTCAGATCCAGCTCAGTTGTACAGCCTGGGGGATTAGTGAAAGAGACCACCCTGGAGGTTGTTAAATAGAAAAAATAGTGTGTCTGCCAGCTGGGCGCCGATTGATTGCTGCTTGTGTGTGTAAGGCAGTGATGAGGGGGAGGTGGAGAGGTGATGGGATTTGCTCCTGAGCAGTTGGTTTTGTGAAGGACTCTCACTGCCTCAAAGCTGGTGAGGCCCTTGCAATTGTCCTATAGTTTGTCCCTGAGTGGCTGCTAGATTTTCTTGCTGGAAAAATTTATGGATGTATCATAGTCCTGAAGAAAATATCTTTATTAGCAGTGAAGCAGCTTCCTCCAGCCTGGTACTGAGCACCTTCACAACACACTGCATTTGGCTGCAAAGAGAATAAAACCCTGCAAGAACTGTAAGACTATAAGGTCCTTCTCCTCATGTGAGAAGAATTGCAACAAGAACTTAGGGATTTCAATAAGTATTGTAAAATGGTGCATAGCACTATTTTGTTCCAGGAAAATATGATTCTTTGCAGATGATTTGTGGAAATCATCTCTCTTTCTGGCCCTGAGGAAATTCAGCAGATAAAGCAGTATGTTTTTCAGTCTTTCTAATCTACAGTTTTGTTTATAGAACCTAAATTAAATCTCTACACGCAAATGAAATGGCTTAGTTGTTGCTGCAGGCAGAGGTTAGCAACTGTGGTCTGTCTTACCCTACATGTAAACATGAATTAAAAATTTTGTGCATGTTTATCTAAATGCAGGGCATTTATCTGAAGTGATAAACTGTTATCTCTTTTTTGATTACACTAAATTCACTTCCTTTTTTTATGCTGCTGCAAAAACTGTCAGCATCATTTGCCCAATCAGGGAACTTGAGACATCTAAACATTAACTATCTGTGAGGCTGAAATTTCCTACATTATTTTTGCTTTGCTTTCTGTCTTAAGATTTCTAATCTGTGTCAGAGTAGTTGATTTTACCAATGACTTCTTAGTTTTGTTAATATTCTCTTGAGGAAGATTTTTTTGAGAGGTATTATGACAGCTCTGTTGAGGCAGCTCTACCAGCTATACTTTACCCAGGGCCTTGATGAGGTGATCAAGGAGTTCTAGAACATTTCCATTTTTAGCCAAATCTCTGACTGTTTTGCCTCATCTCAGTCTGCTTACCAAGATCTTGTACATTAGGTACCAGGATAATTTTGGCAGCACATCGGTGGTTTTAGACAGGGGAAAAAAATGCTGCAAGGAAAGTTTTACTCTGTTGCGGAAAGCTTGACATGAATCATTGCTGCTGCTGTCAACCTATTGTAAATAGGCACCCTCAGAGAAGGAAAGTGCTTTTTGAAGATATAATTCAGGAAAAAATAATTTTGAATTCTTACTATCTCTAAAATTTCCAAGGGGACAAGACCTGATCAGAACTGTGAAGAAACAACAAATTTCCCTGACTACAGTGCAACTGTGTAAGTGAAGTTTTTGGTCTCCATTTCAAAGGACAGAGGCAAAAACATCTTTCCATATTTCTAGGCAGTCTTTGCAGAGAACAATTCTGACATGGATCTGTGTTTATCTGCAGGATACACATATTCCACAGAAGCAGTTACTGAATATGAAGTCTAGTGGAAGATACTGTCATCCACAGAATTACTTTGGTGCTGTTAAGCTTCCTTATTGTTTGTACCAAGCTCTCAAAAATGTGCTGAGATGCTGAAATTCCCTATTTCAGAAGAGGAGTCTGCCACCATGGCCTTTGTAGTGAGACAGTCTGATAGCAGCCTAATTTCTTTGTTTCTGTATTATGTATACTGCCTGGGTGATTTTTAGACTTGTGATTTTTGCTGTTTTTATATCTGTTGGGCAAGACATTATCCACTGACCTATATTAATAATAAGAGTGATTGATGCCTGAGATATTTTAAGCCTGGTTTGTCAATCCTTTACCTTTTGGTACCCTACCAATGCAGAACAGGCTTCCTCCGCTGGAGGATGAGGTGAGCCCTTTCTGCATCAGACTGCTCCCCAAAGCCCTCTTCTGCCTCTCATCTCTTTAGTCCTCCCTGCCCTTTTCCCCCAGTTAAGCAGCTCCAGCTGCTGCTTCTCTGTTTATCTTTGCAGACAAGTGGCTGTCTATTATTTTCATGCATCACTTGGTCATTTGTATGTTCTTCATCCTCTTTGGCTGGTGAGGTACATGTCGTATCCACACATCCAGATTCACAGAAGTTGTGATCATTTCTAGTAATAATATGTGAAAAGGAATCAGTATAATTAGAATACTGGTTAATTTGACATTACTGTAACGAAGAAGTTCAGTAAAGGTAAGTTTCTTTTACCATACTACAGAAAAATAAAATCTTATTGTGAAATCCAGTGATATTTAAAAATGGTATTGGTCTTTTAGAGCTACCCAATCCTAAAATATATGGAGTGTCTATTTTTGCATAATAAAAGGCAATTTTGTGCAATACAAAGAGCTGCTTGAGGATGGTGAAATGGCTATAGGTTGCCAAAATCTGCAGCTGGATGTGACATTCTGGAAAGATATCAGCAGGGAATTGAATAATCACAGTTCCCTACAGTCCACCAGCCATCTGATTTTAGTTTCTTCATATTTGTACACATGTTCTTGTTTATTACATAATGAAAATTTGACACATGTAAACATACTAAGTGAAGTGGGATTTGAAGGTGGGCTTTAGCTGGAGAAATCCTATAAAAATGTCTAAACTAATTTTTTTCTTTCAGGCCAGAGGGTTTTAGAGAGATCAACTTTCTATGTGGCAGCTGGGCTCCCTGCGGTGCTATATTTTTTTTATGTTTTATAGCATGTAGCTTCTAGGTTTAAAAACAAAACACACCATTCTCTTCCTGAACAGAGCTGAAACTGAATTAGAAAAATACTTGCAATACATATAAATTGGGAGGGAAGGTAACATGCCTCTTATTCTCCAAAGGCTATAGGAGCACAAACACAAACACAACTTAGCATGGGTGAGGTAAAAGGAAGAGTTTCTTTCACCAGTATTCCACTGGGAAACCCTTTCTCTCTTCTGAGGTGATACTGGGTGATTGGTGTACTCACCACCACCTGGATGGTCCTTTAATTCCTACACTCTGGCTGTTTCCATCCTGTCTCCCCATCCTCTCAAAGCTCCCAGGATGTTTACCTTTGTTGCCCCTTGTTGGCTCAAAACTTTGCTTCTGGTCTTTAGTCATTGCTATATGACACCAGCTTTACTTTCGACCACGTCTGCCTTCATAAACTCACACAGAATCACAGAATATCCTGGGCTGGAAAGGGCCCACAAGGACCATTGAGTCCAACTCCTTGCCCCAAGAAGGAGCAACCCCAAGAATACCATCATGTGGCTGAGAGCATTTTCCTAATGCTCCTTGAACTCTGGCAGACTTGGTGCCATCATCAATTCCCTGGGGAGCCTGTTCCAGTGCCCAACCACCACCCGGGCGAAAAACCTTTGCCTAATATCCAAATTAAATCTCCCCTGGCACATCTTCATGCCATTCCATCAGGTCGTGGTCCTGGTAACCAGAGAGGAAAAAGAAAAAAATATGCACCCATTTATTTCCTAATCTCTCTACAGTATATTATACTAAATGGAAAATACAGATTTCAGGATTTACACTAACAACATACAGAATGACCCCACTCCATGTACGTCCAGATTTCTGGGGGTCTACAAACTGCACACCTTGGCTTAAAATACCTAGCAGGGGGAAGAGGTTTGAGACAGTTTTATTGAAAATAATATACCTGGAAATTCAAACTATTTAATATCTCAGTCTTCCCAGCAACGTGGGTAGCTTTCACAGTTAACTAAGTATATATCCATAACTCACATACTAAAAGGTTTTCTAAGCAAACTTAACAAAGAAAATTCAGTGAAATCCAGCAGGGAACTTGAACTATATTTGTTTAATTTGCTTATATACCTATGGAAAATTAAGATGAAATCAGGAAACTAGAGGCCTTCCAAGGTGAAAATTCCTTTGGGGAAAAGATGATGCTGGCAACCTCGAGCACTATCAGAAGCAACTCTTGGAGTTGCCCTTCAAATGAGATTTCCTGATCAAGCAGGCATTCAAGGCAGAATGGACTTCTTAATTCAGCTTCTTACAAAGGACTTCCTTGAAGCCCTTGCTACAAACTGAAGCTTGTCTTCCCTTTCCTTCCATTCCCAATGGAAAACCCAGAGGGAAAGTGCATTCCTTGAGTGAGCCCCTGTGTTAATGAGTCAGTCTGACCCAGGAATGTGTAATCGGCACATCTCTCCTCCATCTTCACCACACTCTGCTTCTAAATTTGAATCCTGAACGGGTCACATAAAGTGAAACAGAGTTTGGAGATTTACTGTAATCACATGCTGACATTTTCCCACATCACTAACCTATCACATGATTTAGCAGGATTGTCAGCTCCTGCATGAAGGAGGATCAGGACAGAAATAGCAAGGGTGTTGTAAGATGTCATGGAGGCCTTCTGACAGCACAGTGTGGGAAGCTTGCGCATTATTTGCTACAGTCCCATCTTTTAGAAAAGCTCCCGAGGCTGTCATTTTGATATTAGCAAAAAAAGTAATTTACACTTTAAAAGACATCCAAACTCATATATCTTAAAAGACAGCTCTGTTTTGAGCCTGAAAAAATAAAAAGTTTTAGGCCTAGTTCACAAAATGTTCACGTAGTCTCCAACTTTTAAGTGGAAAAGTAGAAATTAAGTTTTCTGGCAAAAGCAGGGGTTTTACTATTCAGAAGCAGTTTTCTCTCTCTCCATTCATAAAACCAAAGCTATGAAGCATTTCAGAAGCCAGAATATTTTGACAAAACATTATAGAGGTATTTACGCTAATCTGCTTGCTTTTTTTCCTTTTCCATCTCTCACTTACACTGTCTTTCTTACAGTATATCTTTCTCTGTATATCTTCCTGTTACAAAACCATGCCTGTGACGTGAAGCTGCTCTTCCACTGCCAAGAAAGGGAGAGTAAAGGTAATAGGAGCCTTTTTTCATAAAAAAAATCTAGTGTTATCTCACATCATTTTTCTCCTCTGACTCTAAGTACGAAAACAAACCAGGGACAATCAGAGTGGGAGAAGAGAACTGAACATGAATTAATTTGATGATGCTATGGTAGCTCATAATCTCAGATTAAAAAAAAAAAGTAAAAAATAAAACTCTTTCTCTTAGTTTTGCTTTAGACACTGAAAATATCAAAGAGAGAGTTAATTTTGATTTTGATTTTGCATTTTGTTGTCATTCATTAATTTTCAGAGAGTTTGTGAAGCTATGCTTACATCTTCTGGGATTTGTTCAGACATTTACACTTGTATGGTAATGCAGGCAGACTCTAAAGAGATTGGCACTCTCTTTCATGGTCTCACTGAAAAGTCTCTGGTAGGAAGGCAGCTGTGTTGGTCTCCATGATACGGAGTCTGATAAAATTGCTGAGGTAGTAATGCAATATATCACTGTTTAAAAAGACAAAAAATATATGTATCACCAAAAGAAGCCTCGATTTAATGACCAGTAGCAGAGAAGGGAGGTGAAAGCAATAGACAGGGAATATCATTCTAGCTGGTGTTTTTGGAGAGAAGGGGATTCATAACACTTTGCCACAGTCCTCCCTGGTAACACCCTTTGTGAATCCTCAGGCTGCAAGATAATTGCTCTCTTGGAAACATCATTTTTGTTTTCCATTTTGAGAAGCTCACATAACCTTCCATCCAGCCTGGATATTTTTATAACATTCCTGTTCTCAGTAACAAATTCATATCCATGCTTCCCAGGTGGAAAAACCTGGGTATTTTCTTTTGTAAGCCATATTGTAAAATCTCTTTTGAACATCTTGCTTTCCTCCTTGACTAGGACACTTGGTCTCAAGTTTTGTCTTCATTCTCAACTGTCCACCAAGAATCAGCAGATAAGTAATTTTGGAAAAGGTCAAATTAGTCTGGAGAAGTTTGTGTTTTGCAGATAACTGCTCAGAACTGAAAAATTTAAAACATCATCCCAGGCTCAGGATCATCATCAGGCAGAGCTTGAAGCAACGTTAAACACCCAGACAGAATTACAAGGATGTTATTCTCAAAAGAGGAAATTTTTGCTGGTGGTGATCCATTAAGAAAGAAAATCAAAACTACCATTAAAAAGAACAAACAGGGAAATAGGGAAAAGGATATAAAAGCTTTTCTGTTGTGGTACCTACTGTAACATGCAGATTGTTTCATCCTTCTGCAGTTATCCTCTCAGGAGAAGAATGGCTACTTAGTGCAACCAGTAGTAGTCAACTCAAGGGATTCACAGATGCAAGAGATAATCTAGCCAAGTTAAATGTCTATGTTAATTTAAAAACAAATGGAAAACCTCATATGATTTTGTGGTCATTAATAACATTTCCTAACACTAACCCAGTCTTGTGCTTTGGGATGCAAACTGATTCCTATAAAACTAGGGAAATCAGTTTGGATATATGGATATAATTGGATATATGCATTATTATTGTTTTGTTGCTTATTTAATCCCTCTACAGTGGGATACACAACTTGATGGACTTATGGTGTGATCCAATATAGAAAATCCTATATTATCATGTAATTAGAATTCATTTTTAAAATTTTGTTCTCCTTTCTTACCTTCCAGGATATTAGAATTCTCTTCTTTTTTAGTCTTAATCCTCCCAATCCTCTTTTCCAAATTCAACACTCCCTGAAACCTTTCTTTCCTGTTTCTTTCTTACCCTGTTTTTATTTCCCTGCTTTGTTCCCCTTTTCAGTTATCCTATTCTTTCCACATAATTCTTTCACCCTTGTTTCACTTCTTTCTCTCTTCTGCTGGCCAGTGGGAAGGAGTCCAACAGGACAGGCAAGGCACTGAAACTCTGAAACACATAATCAAGCTCATTTCCACTTGTAATATATTTCTCCCAATATTTTAGTTGCTTACATTTACAGTCACATTTCACTACCTTATTATTTTGTTGTGATGAACTCCATGCAGGTATTGTGTATTAGTTACTTATAAACTAGGAAAGAGAAGATTGTCTAAACTCTCCTCCTGGCTTTGGCATGGTTCTCTCTTCTGGGTGTCAGCAGTAACCAGGAAGCAGGATATTATTTCAGGATTTCTCAGCAAAAGTCATCCATCAGCACTGTTAACTTCCTTCCTCCCTGTTGCACAGCAACACTCATATTTTCAATTTGCCTTTTACCCCAATTCCTCATTCAGTAGTTTTGTCTCTTCTCCTACTGTCCATCTCCTTACATACTGGAGACAGTGGAGAGAGAGAATAGATTTTAGTTTTTAATCTTATTCTCATGTGATTTTTGCTGTGGGAGAGTGTAGATGACTTTTTTCCATTTTCTTTTCTTGTCAAATCCTCTCTTAGCCAATGTAATTCCTCCTTCTCATCAGGTGAAGCATAAACCATGAGAGATCTCACTTGCATAGAGGGAAGACAGTTTTTCTGATATTAATTACAGGGGGTTTTGTGCAAGATACTATGCTGTATCACCCTGTACTTGTGCAATGGACATTGTGATGGGGGAAGAACTGGGATGCTGTGTATCGCCTGCATTTCTGCTTTTAGGCAAGGACATCAAAACCAGACCTTGTGGTCCAGTTTTTCCACCTGTAAAGTGGCAATCTCTCTGAATGGTATCATTTCAGGCAGTAACCCCTAGAAAATGGAGCTGCTTTTCAGGATTCCCTAGAGACTGGCCAGCTTACACATTTGTAATGGTGTACCTGCAGCCTAAGCTACCTTTCCTCTGATACAGCATCTGCCCACTTTGGCATGTCTGGCTTAATATAAATATTGAGATTTTTGATGTCTGTCTGCATTCCAATTTACCGTCCCGATTTTTCCCTCTTTTTTGTGCATATTTTTCTTATGTCTTCATTTACCTTGCCATTAGGCAAAAAGAGAGACAAGTTGACCTCCTAGTGAATTTTTAAGTTTCAATAATTTTTTAACATTGTTTCTATGAAACGGTACTCTGTTCTGTTTCAGCTGTAACACTTGGCAAAAGCTTTCTCACAGCTTTGGGGAGTCAGGATATAAATGGTCTTGATCAGTAATCTACTCCAAAGAGCTTTGCATAACAACAGGTATTACAAATTCATGTATGTGGCCATAAAGGTAAAAAAAACATTATACTGAAATAGAGTGGTTACAGCTCTGCAGACAATGTTGGCACTCCTCTGCTGACACCTTTAATAAATTTGTACCAAAGTGTTAGAATGAACTAATAGACATTTTAGATAGCATCTATCATGGCTGGAGAGAATGATGAACTCGATAACCTCTTGAGGTATTTTCCAGTCTCATTCTCTTGATTCTGTATGTGTTCTCTTAAACTAACACCTTTTTAAAATAAATCTGCTCTGGTAGCAGTGGTAGGAAATACTTTAAACATGTGTTTAATGTAACTATTGGTGAATTCACATTCCTTAGACCTATCTTCCCTTGAAATAAGGAACAATGGAAGAAACCATTAATAATGAGATGATAAGACTATGCAACAGCTAGGTGCAGTGGTATGTATGACCAGCTATGTAAGAACCTCCAAGCACTCTCTAAGGAAAACTACCCATTGGTACTGTGGAAAGAGTGCATTATTTTGTAAAGCCTCTCACAAATGAAATAAAAAATGAAGAATGAGTTGGAGTTTGTATGAAGGACAGTGCAGCTGTCTGCAGAACCTTTAACTTCTTCCCCAGTGATTTATATATATTTCATGTATTTACTCTACTAATAAATAAAAAATGAGTACTTGCCATAGTAACTACAGCAACAAGTGGCACCAGTGCTACCCCTCAGCTACACAACACTTCATATGAACATTACTAAATCCAACTTTTCTGGATTTCATTTCCATTATATGTTTAGCACAGTGATTAATGTTATCTCTTACTCTCCTCATTATTGTTTGCAGTTTTCTCTCTTTGGATTAAAACAGCAACAGAAAAATGGCTGATTGGTAGCTGATTGCAACTTTGCAGATTGTTTTAAAAGCAGATATATAATAGTCTGCAGAAGCAGATTATTATTTCTTTTGCCTTTCAAAGAAAGCTCTTTTTTTTTATTTGCAAAGATGTAGGAAAAGGTGAGGGATAACAGACGGAGGTCCCAGAAAGGAAAGTCAGTTTTTCCTGCCTTCCATTCCATAGCTGTGCAAATGCTGAAATTCTTTGTTAGCCTTTGAACGTGGAGCTGAATCCGTTGTTATCTGTATTGTAACAAATCATCTATCATATAGGCAAAGGTGGCATTTCTCTGGTTCTGCAGCCAATTTCCACAGAAGTCTAACACTTGTGTGAACTTAAGCTATATGCTCATGCGCATCTGGGCAAATCCTGTATTTACCTATAATGCTTAGGTGAGCTTTTGCACACAGAGAACTAGACATAAAGCAAAGGCATGTATCATACACAACAGTATATCTGTTTTGAATTCTGTTGCCTTGTTTGCGTTCTTTACATTTATATATAGGAATTTCTTCCCTTTCCTCTTTTAAAAAGAGATCTCTCCCACAGTATAGATAGATATGTAAGTGTTAGAAATAAAAAAAAAAAAAATAGGACAAAGTGGTCTCAACCTCAGAATGATGCCAGTTCCCCAATGAAATCATTTGACTGAAACCATGGCAAATAGGTGAATTTATATCTGTCACTTAATGGTTTGTTGAGAAATTAGAGTCCTACAATCCTAATAACCTGGATTGATTTGCTGTTGTGTTCA
>VZRX01017110.1:89933-92655 GCA_013398075.1 Notiomystis cincta | reverse complement strand
AAAAAGCCACTTAAATTTTGTAAAGTACAGTATTTCGTTTGGACTGATTTGAAAGACCAGAAACACAATTCATTTTTATTAAAAAAGCCTTATGATCCAAAACAAGTATACCTTTAGAAATGTTTTATTGGAAAATGTTGCATGTTATATGAAATAAATTAAACTACTGTACAACATTAAAACACATCCACACACTATGTCTAATGAATTCCATATTCTTTCTCAAAGCTTTGGATGTTAATCACAAAATTCCATATAATTTTTTTATGTACTCAACTAGCAAGTGACTGACCTCTAAAAGTCACTAGCTGGATAATAAATTTTATAAATCAGACCTATTAAAATGAAGTATTTTTAAAACCATTTCATCTTTGCCTCTCTAACACAAAATTTGACTTATTTTGATCAACAAATGTTAATTGTGTTCTATTAGAAGGGATGTTCAAGGACTTCAATGTTAATTTCTTACTTACACAGAATACTCATTAAAAATGAAGGGAAGCTTTTCCTGCAACTATTTTTCATTAAAATAAGAAAAGCCATTCAAAAACATCCTCATACCCCTGTCCATATTTCAGAATTCAGTTGTTTTGGCAGTCTGACCTCTTCTATTTCCTTCAAATGTCTCTTCAAGGCCTCCTTTAACCTCTTAAAGAAGCTGGACAATTAACACTGGTGACTCTGAAGACAGGTACAGGTCATATCAGCTTATTTAAATAATAAGTATTTAATAAAAAAATAAAGAGATCAGACCTGTAAAAGTGTATTTCTATAGTTAAAGTAGCAAAAGATTTGTCCCTATCCTGTTTGACTCATTTGAGCCATTCTGCCAAAAGGAATATTTCATGTAAATGCCAGTGGAACTTTGAATACTTTCTGAGGACTGCAAATATGTCAAGGCAGGGACAACATTTTACACATTTACATGATCTTGTAAGTCTCCATTTAGAGGATGCTCTCAGAACAATAATGATAATGATAATAAAAGGGAAAAAATTCTAAGAATAATGTAAAGCTTCCCATAGTGCATGAGACTGTCACAGCTGTCTCACATCTGGAATTAGTTGAGAGCAGGCAGGCAAGCTCTCAGGGCCACCTTGGAGGAGATGATCAGGACTGGGGACACAAAACCAGAATACAGGCCGGGCTGTAGAGGGCCAGCAACCAGTAATGGGGGTGAGGGCCCGTGCTGATGAGCATCTAATGGCTGTGAGCCATCAGGAGGAACAGCCAGTGTGATGGGAAAAAGGGCAAGCAGCATCTTTCTAATCTGTCCAGGCATGACTGTCTCCCCTCTGTGTGTCCCCTCTGTGTTTCACCTGCATAAAGGCTGATTAATCTGCCTTTATGCACCTGAATCCATAGCCCAGAATAATCACCCCAATAACCAGCAAAAAATGAGACTGCTGCAGAGATAGCAAAGGTTGTTTTGCCAAAGTAGAGGAGGGAAGTTCTGATTTCTTCATGGTATCTCACTGAAAGGGATTACATATGTCTTGGTATGTTGATGGGAAGTGTTTCAGAGGTGTCAGATGTAACTTTAATATTTTAATATTTTGGTTTGCTTTGCTTTGTTGTTCTTTGTCACTTGGTCAGCTGAACCTTAAAATGCAGAAAATTCATGAGTGTGCACATGTTCATGAGTGTGAAGTTGTTTGATATATAAAATCAAATGTTGTGTTCCAGTGGAACATCAGTTAAATTGATTGAAAAAAATGTAGCACAAAAGTAATTTCTATTCCTTGGATCTTATTGTTGGCAGCATAGCAAAATTAAAGCACTAGAGCCACCTTCTGACTGCACTGAAATTGCTGCATCCTGATAATGGTGCCAGCATTAGTACGTTAAATGGAAGGGAGCACCGTACATATATTTCAGTTCTTTGTATCATTACCTGAATGGCCTGGCTCAACAAATACTGCATTTTGCTATAAATGTGGGTGGGGTTTTTTTCTTTACTTGTGTGGAGCATTGTCACATCACATTTAACATCATGCTTGTGGTTAGTTACCTTCATCAAGTTATAAAAGGAAATGTGATGGTGCACAATTCTACAGGAAAAGCTCTATATTGTAGTTATTCCATTAGGGAAGAAGTCCCAAGTTCTCAAACCAAAGCACATAAACAACAGCCAGAATAAGATTCAGTCCAATTTTCTAAATAGGGAGAAAAAATACAAAATCCACCCCAACGCTAAATATATTTTGGCTGACATTTTACTCTGAACTCTCTATGTATGAAGTAACAATAAAGCCTAACTGAAATAGGCAGTTATATAAACTTATCAATAGTTAGATGTTATAGAGGATTATTGACATTACCTTATTCACAGGGCAAATCAAATCTTGATGTCTCATATCCTCATGAAACTCCTCAGAAGTCAATAAAGTTGAATTTGTGCTGAGCAGAATTTAACCCTATATATTTACTCAAATCTTATAGCTTGATGCTTAAAGTCCTAGAAGGGAAAATATACACAAATAGATTCCTAGACACCTTTTTTGCCTATATATTTTATAACTAAATATTTGAACTGCTATTCTAGACACATTACCTACATAAAATACAGATTTCAGCAAAGGTATTCATCTGAAATATTGTAAAGTGAGCTGGCCTCGGTATTACAGAGTGCTTTCTTGAATTAAATACCTTTGAAATTTGTTGTTAAATTGTTCTGTTTAAAATATATCAAGCCTCATAGCACATACTGTTTGAGTGTATT
>VZRX01017110.1:49933-84933 GCA_013398075.1 Notiomystis cincta | reverse complement strand
ACTACTTGGAGACACCAAGTTCAATGGAGAAGGAGGGGCAGGAGGTGCTCCAGGCACCAGAGCTGAGATTCCTCTGCAGGCCGTGGTGCAGCCCATGGTGAAGCAGCTGTGTCCCTGCAGCCCCTGGGGATCCACAGGNGAGAAGTTCCCACAGAACTGTCTCCCGTGGAAGGGACCCCACGACCTCAGAGCAAGGGAAGAAAATCAGTGATGAATTGACCAAACCCCCATGCCCTATCTCTCTGTGCTGTAGGTGGGAAGGAGGGAGGGGCTGGGGGAAAAGGTGTTTTAAGGGCTTATTTTACTTATCATTAGCCTTCTCCAATTCTGTTAGTAATAAATTTCACTTTGCAACTGAAGCTGAGCCTGTTTTGCCCTTGAAGTGTTTCTCCTGGTCCTTATCTCACTCATGAAGCATTTGTTAATTCTTTCCTTTTCCCTCCTCTGCCCAGCTGTGGCAGGGAAGGGTGAGTGAGCGACTCTCGTGGGTGCCTGGCGCTGGGCCAGTGTCAAAACACGATATGTATCCTATAAGGCTTTGATGGGGTGACCCTGTCCAAATTCCCTGAACAAAGTGAAAGACAGCAGGCTTCTTTCTCATTTCCTAAACTGGACTTGTAAGTTTTCTTAGGTTTCAATAAAAATGTATTTTCTTCCCTGCACTGCCTCATTTATACCCATCCCTTTTTATCTTCACATTTATAATGGCAGCTTTTCTGCTGGGCATTCTAAGCACTCAGGTTGATTATTGTTTGCTTTAGAAATTCAAAGAGGCATGATGCACTGTGAGCTCCCACTGCTCAGAGGCCCTGGAGAGGCCTCTGAGTTTTACAGATAAATTGGTGCTACCCGTTACTAAACACAATCTTGTATCTTGCTCACCTGCCTGCCAGCTGTGGAGCACATCCTACTTCTAGCAGGCAACTCTGAGCTCCAAAGAACGCTTTGATAACTATGTCAACAAAAAGACACTACTGCTTCATTCTTACTTATTCTAATCACCAAATGTGTGGATGTAGGCAGGATAACCAGGATCTGGCCCTTTCCTATCTACTTGAGAGAAAACAGTCAGAGTTTCATTTACTTCTCTACACCTGAGCCTAGGTTCATAGAATCCATTCAGTTCAAGATAAAAGCTATCCTCAGGTGTAAAAACTAGGATTGTTCTTTTCATAAGTGTATAAGATGATCCCAGTAACAGTTGTGTGGAGAGACTGGTTGATTAAGCATTTAAAAACCTGTCATTTCCTATACAGCACTCTACAATGTTATACTTCACAGTATTTTTTTCCATAAGTCTTCTCAGAGGCCAAAGCTGCAATATACTTATGAAGAATATTCAATAAAAGAGAATTTCAGTATCATTGAGAGCTAAGTTCTGCCTCACAGATGTGACCTGTGTTGTGGGACTGTGTTACATCACACTCCAGGGTTAAATTAAAATTGGCCTTCTGCCTCACTGTTGCCAGTTCAGGTGATTCTATCACAGGGATTTTATTATATGTCTAATGATGTTTCATATTTTTCTTAATCCCTGGCTCCTGAAGTCATACAATTCACTGGGCTTGGTGTTTTCATTAAAAGAAAAGAAGTTTCTAATCCTTATAGAATAAAAGGCAGTATGAAGACCACAAGCCTGAGAATACCCTCATAATTGGATGAATGAAATGTAGCCTCACATAGTTTTTATTTGTTATTTACATCACATCAATTTTAAGTCTAGCATATGAGTCTGGATCTCTGATTGATGACTTTTGAACTTGTACAGTCTTTTACTGTTTATATATAATAATTCACAGTATGGCAAATTATTCTATATTTTATCATGGGACACAAAACCCTATATATCTATATTTATATGCAATAAATAAATATGCAAATATATACACAATTTTGGATATATGGATACATAAAATATAAGACCAGAGAACCTAAATGTCTGTGGGCTAGTACTGACTGGACAGACACACAAAGAGAGAAAGGGTCTCAGAAAAATAAAAACTCTTCAAAGATAACTGATCATAATCAGGGCTTCCCACCTCATGATTATACAGCAGCTATATGAGTCTTCAAAAATACTTTGCTGAGTGAGGGAATTAATATGAGAAATCCTCTAAGACAAAAACTAGTGTCTTCGCTTATCTACCCTTGTAGAAGAATATCAACTGGAAAAAATCAGTTGGAAGATGACTCCCAAGAAGTAAAGTGTTGATTATTTTGGTGTATCTTACTTCTTTTCGAATGTCCAAATAAGGACAAAACACAGTGACACCATTAAAAACTATGCTTATGATTGTAGAAATCCCCATGATGGTCCCCATGGAAAATTTGACCCACTTCGGGGGAACATCAGAAAGATCAAGGACTATGGCTAATCAGAGTTGGCTGCAGCCAGCTGCCAATTCTATCAGTTTTGGCCACTGACAGTACTTTCAGCCAGTGGTGTAATAATTGTTCACTCCTGTCATACATTACACATAGGATATCTCCCTCAAACCAGGATTCTTTAATCCAGTCTGGTCCTATTGTACTTGTCCCCTTTACTGCTCTTTTCCCCTTCTAGGTTATGTTACCTATGCATTGCACCTTTGTGTTGTGTCTAACTCTTCCTTCTTTGGTGAGGAACATGTTGCTCAGGCACCCCAGATAATTTTTCCTCGTATTTGCCTGCTGTAACAAAGATATTTCACTCATAAAGTACACACTAGCTGTCACTTGTATCCAGCACTGTATTCCTCTGTGGAGGACATGTCACCCATGATAGCTTAGCCAGCTGTCACTCAGGCACAGAACTTCCAACCGTATATCTAGGGCACATCACTCATACATTTCAGCTGTCCCTTACACCAGATGTCCTTTAAATCTAGCACACCATTCTACATGTATGTGTTCATTACAGCTGTCCCTTTTCCCTATCGCTTTCATCTCCTGTTTAGTAAATGTCATTCAATTGTTCACTCCATCTGTCTTCTTCACTAAGTAATCCCTTTTCTGTCTATATGCTATGTCACTTAAAAATTCTATTCTACTTGTATCTTATGGCTTCCTGTTGTACCTACCACTTTGTGGAAGGTTTTCAAGAGTCATTTAGAGGCTTTAATAAGTCTCTGAGTAGGCAGTTTAATACTTATCATTAGCACTCAAAATTCCTTCAATTTATCAAGTGTCTATGACAGACTAAGTTTTCTCCAGTGAAGTCTTCTAGGTATCCAAGTTTCGATAGGTGTATATGAGTAAAATGTCACTTGCCTAGTCAGTGCTGAATTTCTTCAAGTTCCAATTCATGCTTAGATTCACAAAAGATTCACAAATCACGTGTTCCTCCACCTTTTTCCTTGACAGATCCATCACAATAATCATTTGCAGAGCATGCCTATCCATCAAAAGGCAGAGAGATTCTCCTTCCCCTTCAACGAGAGACTGAAAAGTATAAGTTCAAATAAGGAAGATATTAAATTCTTCTTCCTCCTTTACATTCTTCCAGCTGTGGTTTAACATGGAGATCTTTCCTGCAGAGGATCCCTAACCAAGGGATGATACTCAGTTTTTAATTATTCTCTCATTTAATCCCTCACCTTGGTATTTTTAATATACCAGCAATTACTTATGACAGGGCGAGATGTGAACTTCTGACTTGCAGATAGACTTGTGGTTATATGTCTGTCTATGGCTATATTTCATGAAGAATGTAAACACAAATGAAAGAAAGTTTAGAGGAGAGGTCTCTTAGCCAGATACCCTTACCAACAAGAGATACTTTCATTTTGTCAGTGTTCTTTTAACACTTTCTGAAAAATAAATTACACCACAAACATCTTATAGAAAGGAAAAATCCTTTCAGGTGTACTATTCTTCTCACTGATTTCTATTATCTATCTTCTGGCTCAGTTTTCTTCCACTGAGATATAGTGTACTGTGTGTTGGGGAAGAAGGAGAGGCAACTGACTGGAAGTTTGCTTTAAAATCAGAAGTCATACTGTTAAGCCCTTTTTGACAATTTAACCCTTTACCTGTAGAGTGAAATGCATAGCAAGAAGGCAAGATATAAAGAATAATGGTTTGATGCACCATAATTTCAAATAACTTTAGCTTTCTTGCTAATGAGTCATTGAATCTTTAGCTTCATGTTTCTCTGTCCACAACTCATCATTTGACCTGTGACTGTGGTTTATGTCTTCTGTTTACCAAACTGGAGCTTCTTTTAAGTACTTACATGATTTTGTGGTATTCAACACCCTTGTTCAAACCCTCAGTCCTGAAGCCTTGATTTCTCTAATTTTTTTCAAATATCTTCTCTCATGCCTTTTGTTCAAGGCTTTCTAAAATCTTTGGATGCTCTTTAAAAAAAATACAAATTTTCTTCACTGAAATGCTGGGCAGAAATTCCAGGGTTTTGACAAGATGCTGCAGAGTGACCTTTGAGGGAATATGCCACAAGCTGTCTTATGCTGTCCACAGGTGGGCTCAGCTGCCCTGAAATGAGTGTTAGCACTCCATCATGTGGTAAAAATTCAGCAAGTCACAGAAGCACATAGCTCCTCTGCCAAAACAGGTTTCAAATGTACCATATGCTGCTGTGGGGAAGAAGAAATGGAGATGATGCATCAAAGGAGACGTTGCTGGAGGCATAGCTCAAGATGCACTCTTCGAAGAAGGAGCTCTCTTTCAGAGGAGGTCACCTCTGAAGGACAAAGGCTCACTGGAAACTCATGGCATGGAAACTCCTGAGAGGTTGTAGCCCATGGCAATCCATTCTGGAGCAAAGCAACATCAGGAAGAGGATCTGAAATTAATCATCACACAGTGTCCCCAACCACTTCTGCCCCTCAACACACCACCGAAGGAAGTGGGATAGACTGAGTGGACCATATGAAGGAAAAAGAGGATCTGAGGCTGGGAAGGGAGAATCAGGGCTGTTTGACTGCAGGTGAACCTGCTGAAAGGAAAGAGAAGATTTTACCTAATATACAATTAAAGTGATGTTTACTCACTATAATTCAATATGTGTTATTCAATAACACAAAGGTTGTACTTCTGGTCAATAAGTTTAATTAATTAATTAAAATAGAGACAGTCAAGACCATTGGGCCTGTGACAAAGAGTAATGACATATTTATGTGATAAAGGCAAATTCACAGTAAAAGAAGACAATGAAAGTCAATCTTTCCCCTTTTTAAGAGGAAGTATTCTTCATGAAATATGTGATCACTGTGTAAGAAGTTATCAAGACATTTAGTATAGAGACGACTTGGGTTCCTCTAGGCTATTTGCAGTCACAGAACATTATATGCTTAAAACCAATTGTTTAAAAAACCCCATGCCCTGTTAGACAGTAATAAATATCCTATATCAGTAGGATGGGATCTTGTGAAATGTTTTGATAAATGTAGATATTTATGTTCTTGGTGAAATGAAATGTTCCCTTGATTGCTTCATGAACCTAAAACCCTGAACCTTTCTCAGTGGAACTCAGAGGAAGTCTATGGGCTCTCACATTGCTGAAACCACTTTTGAGGATTTGAGTCCAGATTACTACTTTGTAGAGCTGGTTTTTCCAAGATCAGGTGTCCTGCTATCCAGAAGCCAGTGCCTGTCCTAATAAGGTTTTAGTTTAACATCTGAAGCAGGGAAAAATCTTTACGCTTGCTTACTGCTTGTAGCTCAATGTGTCTCTTCATGAATAAATCTTCATTTATAACAGCACAAGAACTTATCCTAGAAAAATTGCTTCAAGTCTTTCCAGTGAAAGCCCTTTCTGTGTAATCAGGTTCCAAAAATTCCTCAGTGAAACACCTAAGAACTAGGTGGTGTCATGCCTCTTAACATCCCCATAAATGGATAACATCAAAATTATTTCACTGAATGTGTTTATAGTGAATAAGGTCATCTACACCTGGGGCGGGCTCTCAGAGGTGCTGACAACACTACTGAAGCTGATTGCCTCTAAAGCAAATACACATGGTTTTAGTTTATGTGTGCCTGTAACTTACTAAATGTATTTACAGGCTTGGTCTTGCAACCTGCTGTGTGAATACAATTGCATCCATGTGTGGACCATGGCAAAGCAGAGAAGACAGATGATCTTCCTTACATGGACCTTTCCCAAATATGCACGAAGCAATTAAAAATGAAAAACCATTGCCCCCATATTTGTCTTCTCACAATGAAGGTTATTGCGCTGTCTGCTGTTGATCTGCAGAGGTTATGATCTTTGGTTGGCCATTCATCACAGGGGGGAACATATATGTCTCACAGTGGTTTTTGCAGCATTCTTTCTGGATTCCATTTGTCACGACCAGAGGTGACCTTCCCTGCAGACTGAAACCAGCAGTGAGCTCCATTTGTGTTGGGAGGTGCTAAGATAGTTCTTGCCAACAAATTAAAAGGTTTGGTCATTGTCCCAAAGTTTCCACCTTGGTTCAGGAAGAGCTTTTTACCTACGGAGAAAGCCCTTTTTGTGACTGTAATCCTTCCGTACCTAGAATGTCTATCAAATGAATGGTTTAGCCACATGCAACTTTCATGATGAGCTTGAGCCTGCTGAGAAGGGTTGTTTCCTCATCCTCATTTTACCAAGAACAAGGCCTTAGTCCTGACTGGGGCTAAATAATTCAAAGGATAAAAGCAGTCATAAGCTTTGTTAATACTAATAAAAATATGCAAATTCTAATTGTAGGACCAGTGCTTGAACCTGCAAGTTGCAGTTCACTGACTTGAACATCTTTGATGATTTTTCCTCTTAATGTGCCCTGTAATAATTTCTCTGCTTACTAACTAGTATTGCACAAAATTAAGATGCATCTGGACATTTAAAAATGGTGCACCTGAATATTTTAAGGAACTATCCAAAGGACTTTTTGAACTTTTGCAGATAATGTTAATCAAGCTAGGGATTCGGAGACTAAAAATAACCCTATACAGAAGGAAGAAAGAACTGGGAAAAATCTGGCCAATTAATTTTTCATAGATTCTAGGCATAATACTCAGGCATACAAGGGAATCAATATGCGAATATTTAGGGGGATTCCAATTAATAATTAAAAGTAAGCTTATTAAAAATAGTCAATGCTTTAAAAAAATCTAATCACTTTCTATGTTGTAATTACTGACCCAGATCTTGCCACTTATCCATGCAGATGGAGTCTTAGGTCCATATGGAATGCTGATGGAGTCCAAGGGCCTCTGCATGAACAAAGGGTTTGGTCAACGTGGAGCAAATTGTAGGAATGAAGCCTGTGTAGATAGGATAGAGTACCATGGATAATGGACTAAAATAAGACATTATACAAAGTGCTACCTAATACAGATTTGCTGACTTGGAGATAAATACTCATTAAAAGTGATAGATTTCAAATAGGTTGACAAAAGGGAGAAGAAAGTAATTACTAGGGTAAGGCTTCTCAGGGGAGAGCATTATCTGGGAGTGTCAGGCAGCATCACTGTGGTCACTACTGGAATCCATCTTATTTCTAATGACAATTTTGTTATCTCAGCCATGGAAAGTACAGAAGATTCACTAATTGTGCTTGGGCACCAAAGGCAAAATTGTAAAGAGATTAAAGAGAGTAGTCATGTCCATTATGCAGATATAAAAGATATTTCCAAAGCCACAGGTGACATGCCAATGAATCCTTCTCCCTTGCAACCACTGTTGCAGTACCAAAGTACATATAAACACTCTTCAGCCAAGAGGATTTTCAAAGTATTGGTTCTGTGTTTCTCTGTTCAGACAAAGTATTGATGCTGGCTAACAATTTGCTTGAACCTCTATTTCAATTTTAAATCCAAGAAACCCAGTAGGATTTTTTAAAATCTAAGGAAGAGTGTCCTTTGAGACCTAATACTGAGGATATGCTCTGCCTCTGCTTGCAACCTGGTGTCTCTCAAATTACAAGGAGATGACTAGGTACTGGAATACAGATATGTTGGACAGTACCATACCTATTTAAAAGCAAGTTACTGGCTTTTGGCAATAAAAGACAAGTATGAGAGGATTATCAGGTTTCTGAGGCACATGGATATGAAAAAAAGAGATAAGCATCTGAAGTGCAAAGTTTGAAGAATATAGACATTTACACCCAAAGTGGGAACTATTAAAATATTTTACTTCTGAAAATTATCAAACCTCTATGTTCTAGTCAGAAAATTTATGTTTATAGCCTAATTATTATAATTTTCCACTTTTAGAACTGAGATCAACTTGGGTAGGCTAAACATAAAGATCCATAATGCTGATCTAAAGTTCAAAATTAATGAATAAATAAAAAATTAAAGTCCTACAAACTCCACGTCATCCAAATTCAGAGAAATCCTTGAAAATGCTTGAGCATAACAAATTGTGCAGTGACTGTATACATTTCCTATGAAAATTATGGACAGTGGAAGGGAGGTGAGAACAGAAAATCACTGAATGTTGTTATAAGCAAAAGGAAGATTTCATATAAGTCTAATGGTTATACTACTATTTGTAGTCCTGCTCTCACAAGAAATTACTAAGTTTACTATTCAATGGAAAGCTGCCTTTGGGGCAGTAGGAGAACTTAGGTTTCTGACTACAAATCTCACATAAACTCTGGGGTCAGTGCTTAAACTGAGAAGGTGGATGACACTCCAGATACAACCATATTTCTTATTAACTGGCTTAGGTTTTGTCCCTTACGGTTTCTCAATCCTTGTCTTCTTCAGCAGTCCTATAGTTGGGGGTATTTACTGTGTCTGACTGAAATCAAGCACCAGATGTGGACTTAGGAAATCACTTTGTAAAGGATAGGTATGGAATGGGTGCACAATGCCATGCTCAAGGGAGGGAGCATGTGATAGAACATAACTTTGTTGTTGCATCAGAAATAATAACAAGGCCACAATTGTCACTGACAGTTCTCATTAAAGTTTAAAACTCTTCAAATTATTTTATGAATCGAGCCAATTAAACTCATAGGTGAATAGTAACTATGGCTTACTCAAGTAATGATAAGTTATTTTTTAAGAAAGGATTAGTGTTTGATATTTTTTGTCCATTCTTTCACCCTTTGTGCATCTGGGGCTGATATTGCTTCAAAGTGACAGCTGTGAAGATACAGAGTGTAGCCATATAGAGGGTATGGGCCACAGGGGGCTTGAGTTTGTAAGGCTCCATAACTTCATGTCCAAGTGCCATCCAGCTATATGAAGAGCTACATCAACAAAGCTTCACATAACCTATTGCTGCATGTGAAGGAAGACACTTCTAAATGTAGACAAACTTCTAGGATGCTGAAAGAACAGAAAGAGAAGCCCTCTGGGGTTTGTTCAGTAAAGTTTCAGGTCTGAAATGCACCCAAAAGCCATTGCAGATGTCAGTTTTGGGCAACTGTCTGTTTACTATTCAGAGTTAAATCCTTGTAGGACACTGATGTGCCACATTGCAGTTCTCAGTCTTTTAAGTACTTTGTTAAATATAGTGAAATACTGGGCTCCAAGTTAAGGATCAAGAACTTTAATGTAAACTTGTGCTGAAAACACTGTAGTCAGCATGCTGGGCAGACAGATCTATGTAAAAATTAAATGGAAAATGCATTACCAGAATATAAGTTCCTCTAAGCATATCCAGCATCCACTCCTTGAATCCAGGAAGAAATTTACAGGTGATAACCTCAGCAGCTTGAGCCTGAAGTGCAAAACCTCAGCAAGCAACCCGACAATTCAGCTTGGAGTTAGGTACCTGCAGTGGCAGTTAGTGACAGTGTTCTTTTGTGTACCTAGCTCTGAGTCCCTGAGAGTATTGGCTTAAGTCCAAATCCATCTCTTGAGTTACTTTCCTTAGCCAGTTTAGCTCCAAACATGTAAATTTTCAGCAATCTTATTTGCCATGCAGTGCAGACGTTTTGGCTGTTTAACTCTGTTACAGTTTCCATCATGCAAAAACTGATTTCCACACAAAAGAGGAGGGAGTATATGTACTTGCAGTCAGGGTTTACATTATATATAGCACACCCAAAGATGGAAACCAAGAGCAGAAGGTGAGCAAGAAATGTGTTCAAAGTAGAATTGCTCAACTTCTTTACAAAACAAGCACCTCTTCCATTTCTTGTGTTAATTAGTGTGGAGAGAGTGAGGCATGAACTGAGGACCTGGAACAGACATGATATCAAACAGGAGCGAATGGCTCTGTTACATCTGTTCTAAATGTCAGCACAACAGCGAAAATGTGGGGACAATATGTCTGAAGCAGAGTTTCTTTTGAGGGGAGAGTCAACATAATTATCAATCAAGTGAGACTACAAAAAAAAGGGTAGGTGACAGCTATCCAAAAAGTAGTAAATCCAAGAAAGAACAAGGGTGACAAATACATGCAACAAACATCACAAGAAATAATAAATAGCTTGATTGCAAATAGATTTGTGTCTTGTGGTTGACCGATAATTCTTAACTGAATTATACTAGATTGCAGAACAAATTCATGCCTTTTTACATTTTTACAGCATGGAGAATCCACAGGGAACAGCTTCAGTTAAGAAAATTAGGCATTGAGAAAACTTCGTTTAGGGGCTTTGCATTACCAACTATGAGGGAAACTGTGTGAGACCGAAACCATCAATGCAAACAAGACTCTCTGGTGTCTAATAAAACTGTGCCATCTTACTGTAAAGCTCTCTTCTTTGTAAAGATAAAGTTAGTAAATTTCTCCCTCTTTTCTACCCAATCACTTGTTTTCATCAATCTTAAAGAAATAACATACTTATCATGATTCTATTCCTCTCTCAAATGTGTCTGAAACTAAAATTGCCAGCAGATTAGAGAATTACTGGAGAGGAGCAGACAGACAAAGGAGTGCAGACATGTGGAACCTGATATCCATTCCTCAGAAATACAGGTTAAAAAATACTAGACTCAAATTACCATAATCTATGGACAGATTTACCTGTTTATAACTTTCTGGAAATCACTTAAGGATTGAAAGGAGTATTATATAAATACTATCTAAGTATTCCCTCTCTCTGTGGTCTTTAAGATAAGGATTAGCCTGAGAGATGGAATGTTAGCTTTACTGAGATTCAAAATTATTTAATCTTTTTTTCCAAAGGTTGAAAGGTGTATTGGGTTTGCATGGCAAGGTTTTGGTAGTAAGGGGGTTATTAGGATAGGTCTGTGAGAAGCTGCCAGAGGCTTTCCCCAAGTCTGATGGAGTCAATGCCAGCCACCTCCAAGACAGACCCACTGCTGGCCAAGGTAGTGACAGTGGTAGCACCTCTGGGATAATGCAGTTAAGAAAGGTGAGGAGGAGAAAAAGTGAGGGGGTGTTGCACAGCAACAGCAGGGAAGAGAGGAGTGAGATTATGTGAGAGAAACAGCTTTGCAGACCAGTGAAAAAGGAGGGGGAGGAGGTTTCCCAGACAGCCCATGGTGAAAACCCTGATGAAGCAGGCTCTCCCCTTGCAGTCCATGGAGAACCATGGTGGAGCAGAGATCCACCTGCAGCCTTTGGGAGACTCCATGCTGGAGCAGGTGAATACCTGCAGAGAGCTGTGACCCTATGAGAAGCCCGTGTTGGAGCAGGCTCCTGGCAGGACCTGTGGTTCCATGGAGGAACCCACACTGGGGTAGTTGGTTACTGAAGGACTGCACCCTGTGGAAGGGACCTGTGCTGGAGCATGCTGCTCATGTAAAACCACAAATCCATGAAGGATTGTCTCCCCTGGGAGAAGCAGTAGGGGAAGAGTGTGAAAAGTCCTTCCCCTGAGGAGGAAGCAATGGCAGATACAATGTGTGATAAACATGCTGCCATCCCTGTTCCTGGTCCCCTGCACTGCTGGGGTGTGAGGAGGTAGAGAAAACTGGAAGTGAAGTTGAGCCTGAGGAGGAGGGAGGGGTAGGGAGGAGGTGCTTCAAGACTTGGTTTTATTTTTTATTGTCCTGCTCTGATTTGATTGGTAAATTTATTTCCTCAATCAAATTTATTTTTCCCTTTTTTACCAGGGTGGTAATCAGTGAACAATGTCTCCCTGTCCTTCTTCTGACTCATGAGCCCTTCTTGAGCCTTTCATGAGCCCAGTTGAGGAGGGGAGTAAAAGAGGGATTTTTGTGGGTACTAGGCACCTAGCCAGGGTCAATCCAACAACAGTAAATTTCACAGAAATTTTTATATAAAAGCAACTAAATTTACTTGTGAAATGCAAACATGGCAGTGAAAACAAGAGCTCTACACTGGACAAAAAGATGTAAGCAAAGAGATGAGGTATCTAATTTTATATACTTGAGAATAGGAAAGATTAATGCAGGACATGATATGAGTCTATAAATACCTTCAAAGAAAAATTATAAAGAGGGGATGTAAGTAGCCACAACCTAGACAAATAAGGAGGTTAAAGAAAATTACCCAAAAGTAAAACTGAATATGTTTAGCAGAATATTAGTAAAAGGCTGTGATCTGTAAAAGAAAAGTTTGGCTTGTGTTTGAGATTCTGCAAGCAGAGACTTTCTAAGGAACTAGAAAAACAAAATATATTTATATATGAAATGGCCTTGTGATACAAGAGCAAGGAGAGAGACATACTGAGAAGGCAATGAGACTTGGTGGTTTCTAGCACTGAAGTTAAAAATTTATGTCAAACTGTGGAGTCTGTTCAGTAGGGCTGGATATCAGGCAGACGTGATTTTTTCGGCAGAAATTGTTTGGAACAAGAAATGTATTCATTGTCATGATGTGGCCAGGGTAAATTCCTTCTGGTTTCAGGAAGAGAATCTGCCTAGAAGACCATAATTCCTGTAATTAGTTAGCTAAAACATAGATGGTTAGATTAGATTAGTTAGCTAAAATTAGTTAGCTAAAATGGTTTCTGAAATAAGTTCCCTCATAGAAAAACAAAAAACAACAAACCTCAAACAAAAAAGATTTATGTAGCCACAGCCTTAGATATCTCTGTCACATATTGAACTTTCAGGTAGGTTAGCACTGGGATGTGTCATGCTGAATAAGGTAGACCAGCATTTAGAGGAGAGGGAGGAGCTTCCCACTTGCATGGCAGAGTGCCCTGGGCATGCCCACTTGAGAAACACTGAAATCTAGGGAGCTTCAAAACACTGAAGACATCTGGTAAATTTAGATATCTGCAAATTACTAAGAAAGTGTTTGTTTTGGTTTTTTGTTTTGTTTTTTTTCAGATGCAGATTTAAAAGTGTATGTTTCTTTCATTGCCACTGTAGGTGTTATATATAATCTCTATATCTGAAGTCTAGCTTCATAATTAATTTGATTCACATATTTCAGGGGGGTTTATACAGTTTCTTTATTATTTTATAATTTAAGACCCACAGATATTTAAAAATTCTTTCTAAATCCCTATGGTTTTCCTAAAACTGACTTGAAAGCTTTGTTTTAAATAATGTTTCTTTTCCAGAACTGGTTTGATCAAAGAACATTTCTGCCCCAATCCTGAAAAAGCACATTACATGACAATCACTCATGCAGATGCACGTAAACTCAGTAATTTTCATGTATATTCTTATATGTTGTTAAGCCTTTGAGAAGTCTGTCTCCTTCCAACTAATTAGTAAGAACACTACAGCCATGTCACTCTCTCAAGTTTGTTGATGGTAGAAAAATAGAAAAGATCTGATTATGGCAGTCTGTAGCTCATGATTTAGAAAAGCTACAGCTGAATTGATTCAACTACGTAACTCAGTGAATTCAAAGTTGAAGTATGAAGGATTTCTATCTTTGCCCGTATATTTATCATCTTATATGGTTTTAAGTTCTTGAAGGTGTAGAACAAAACTACTAACAGATAAGAATCAATTCCTGAATTAGGCTTGTTCAGTATGAGTGTTTATACTCTTAAATGTTGCAAAGATGTCTCTAAGAGCAGCCACGTCTACTTGTGATACCCCTACAGTACAACACATCTACCCCAGCAACTGCCAGTCTCCTCTTCAGGGCCAAATTGTTATGTCACATTATCTCAATCTTCTAGGTCTTTTGTATCTCCACACTATACTAAAAATTTTTTGATAGAATAAAAAAAATAGATTTTATTGAGAATAGGCAAGAAGTTATTTTATGGCAATCAGAGGTGTCTGTAATTATAGTCTAAAAAAAAAATCTGTACTTTGACATCAGAGGTAGCTGAAGCCTTTTTCCTGGAGAAGTCATGGGAAATAAAAAGACACTATCCTTCTTCTTGGGAATATTTTGTAATATTTTAGAACATTTATTTCCATGCAGAAGTCCTTCAGAACAAGCAGTGGTCTTGCAGTTGGTGTAAAGAAAGATGCCATCTGGGTTTCATTTGCAGCTGTGCTGCTGACTTGACACCCTGAACAAGGTATTTAAAATCCCTATGTCTCAGCTGTAAATGATAATTAATTACAGTTGTGTCCAAAAGCTCCAGTCAGGATAAGGCCTAAACACACTGGCTACTGTACAAACAAGGTCTGACATTGTTCCTGCCCTGAAGAATCTAATTTGAAACTAGATGCAGCAAGCAGATCTGACACAAAAATAAAGAAGGGAATAGACAAGAGGAAGGTAATGAAAATAAGATAATGAGGTTACTTAGGGAGCCATCATAGAACTTGAATGTTCCAAAGCATTAATAAATTGATTAATTAATTATAATTAGCTCTCCCTAACTGCATCACAACGTCTCCAGCACAGGTTTTGTGTAGATGCCGTTGCAGAAGGAAATCCTGAAGTACCTAATGGAGAGTAGAGGTCAAAGCCTTGGGGTTTAAGTCTGACAGGTTAATCTATACATCAGAGTAATACAAAAAGAAATGCAGAGCTGATAAATTGAAATTCAATTGACATCCCTAGGGAGACAAAGGAATACACAGGTAATCATGTAGAAAGCAATAACAGTTTTCAATAATGTTTTAATTTTTAAAAGATACCTGAGTGCATTTGCTATTTTATGTTGTTGCAAAAGTCATAACTGAATGGATGTCAGGTTGAACCTTTATATTTCACTTGTTGAATTGATTTTTCCCTTCCTCAGTTAGCTGATGGTAAGTGACTATGTTGAAATAATAAGCAGCAGGTCATCAACAATTTGTAGCTTTTTGGGTTTTGTTCTTTACATATCACTACCATCTTTTTTCCTTGTTAAGGAAATTAAAACCAAGGACTTTGACATCAGCAAGAATTTCTCTTTCCCTCCCCTGCGTCTGCGTTCCACCTTCTGTCTGAACACCCTCTTCTGCTATGGGTCACCTTATACTCTACAGAAAAAAGTATGTTTTCCTTCTGTTCCAATTGCCTATTTCAAATTTGATGTTTTTTTCTCTGAATTACACTGACTTGACTGATTGACTTCTACACTTGTCAATATTCTCTTCTTTCCTTTCTACCTCTGTCTTAGTTGGGTTGGAGATCAGAAGATTATGTAGTTTCCTAGGCATATGAAACAAACTATATAACTTAATTATGATTATGCCTGCAGAGAGGACCAGTATAGAAGGCATCACTGGACAGTCAGACCTTTACTTTATATCATAAAGTCAGACAGAATAAGGTGATACTCTGTAGAAGTGTAGATGGAACAGCTGACATGAAAACAAGAATTCTCTTGCCTAAGAATTTATTTATTTATTTTTATTTGCATTTACTTGAGATTTTGAGGCAAAAAAAGAGAAGCCCCAAAAATAAAGTTTTCAAGCACACTCAGAAATATGGAGATGGGGAGCTCTTTCAGGAAAGCCAAAGCAGAGTGATAATCTCCTTGACTGCAAGCTAGAGGGTGATCTTAATTTTTCTTTTGGAGCGACATCCTGTACACAAATATTCAGTGACATTTTCAAAATGGAATGTGTTTTGTGCAAGAAATTTGATTTCTAATACAGGCAATTGTTTCAAATTGGAAAAAAAAATCATTGTTTAATAGCTTGTGTCACTGTCCATCTAGAGTTGAAGACAATGGCAAAATTCTGCTTACTCCAAAATGACAAAATATAAATTTCAGAATCTAGCATTTTGCTACCACGTGGATACACAGTTTTCAAAGATCTCAAAGGATCCACTGGAAATACATTGACTGAGAATCAGGCCACAAACACACAGAAATCTATTTTTCCAGTATCAGATATTTCTACTCCTGATCCAAACCTTTTAAACAGCAACTTAGATCTGTTTTCAACTTTTTGCTATGGCTATTATTATTTCTTTGAGTGTATTTCCAGTTACATGGGGGAGAAATGGAGCCTGTAATTTTGGGAAGTCATTTAGTAAGATAAAAAATACCTTTACTGTTTTTCCTGAAATATGCAAGATTACGATTAAATATTTTTGAGACTTCAATGTACTGCCACTAAGTGTTGCAAAATATAAGAAACTACTTCAGTTGCAAAGAAACATTTCTTCCTTACATTTTGCACACCATTTTGCCATACTGCTGATTTTAATTAGCACAGAATTCTAGACTCTGCTCATTGGTTTAGCGAATACCATAAAACAAAGTTTATTTAACTTTCTAAAATAAGGAAAGCAGGGTAAAGTTAATTAAAATTTAATTACAATATAATTAATCATTCACACTCATCGTGTCAATGTTGCCCAGGTGAGGACTGATGTCACCCTTCCTGAGCACTCCTGCCCTCTTTGTTGTGGGTTTTTCCCTCCAACAATATGTGGTGTCTCCCAAATACCTTTTTTAGTTCTACCAATAATTTCAGTTCCTAGTTCAGAATGACAACTTATGGAAGAAGAAAACAAAAACAAAAAAAAACAACCTAAATTTCCTAATTATTTTTTTAGTTTTCAAGTGCTTTCCTCAGGCATACTTGTAATTTAGACTTCTTATTGCCTTTTAAGTTTGACAGAATATACCCATAAAATTTGTTAGTAATTGTTTCATTTCCCAGCTTGGCATGTGTAGTTAACCTTGAAAGACTGATTGGACGTTGCCTGCACTGAACCCAACCTTTGCTGGTACCACAAAGGTCACAGAACCACTCTCACTGAATCTGTGCCTTTAAACACAAGGTTCTGTACATATTGGAATTGCAATGCTTTTACTGCCCATTAATTCATCATTAAAAAGATGTTAACTTGTCCCTCTTTATAAGACTCCAACTTAAAAATCTCTCTGGCATGCAGCTCTCTGTATCTGGCACTGAGAAATCTGAAAATCTTTTGGAATAACAGAGTATTTGTAAAATACATGCTCATTGTGGTTTTAATTGGAACAATTTATGGAGAAGAAAGGTGTCTTTCTCTACATTTCAGTTTGACGATGCCATCAGTAATAGTATTCTATACTTACGTTATGGGAACATCCCAAGTCTCCACCTACAATAACAGTCTTTATTTTTCTAACTGTTGCACACAGAGAGAATTCTTCATTCAAAACTATTTGGTCTACAGTGATTGCATAAGTGCTTATGCATATTATTAAAATGATACAACTCCTATCCTGAGACACAGTACTGCATACTACTAGTTTCATAATAAATTTTGGACTTGAAAAACATTATAGAAGAGAATTAAAACATTATGAGAGCAAGCCATCTGTTGTTGATAATGTTCATATTATTTTGGAAAATCAAACTCATTGCCATGAAACTTAATGAATTAAAAGAATTATTTTCGTTTGTATTGCTTATGTATTGCTCATATTGGAGAACTTCTGGTGTTTTACAGTGTAGATGTGCTAAGTGCTATGACACTTACAGAAAGAAATACAAATCTTAATCTGAACAATTTAACAATTAACAAAATGTTGATAAAATATGTGCAATAACTACAGACTTTGCTCAGAAATATTCAGGGCATAGTAACCAGTAGCTTTTCCAGGCGAAAAAGTGTTTTGAGTGGGAGCTTCACATCACACATAGATAATTACAAAAACAAAATTAAACTGACATTAAAATCAAAAATTTAAAATCAGTGAGATATCAGAATCAGTGCTACCAGGAAATTCTGTTCTAGCTCTTTATATGTAAAAATTTTTAATATGGTCTAATTGTGAGTACATTTATTTATTCTGCTTAACTTTTCACTGGGTTATGAAGATAACATCTTCCAAGTCATGGCACAGATTTTGGCCACCAGGCTGAGAAGTAGCAGACATGAGCTATTATCCATCAGGCAGATGGCTCTCTAGAGGAGGAAATAATGTACATTTGTTCTGTGGTTTGCAGCTGCTCAGAAGATAGCAATGAGGTGCTGAAATTTCTACCCCACAAGGGGAATGTTGATCTAAGTCTGAAACAGTACTTGAAGACAGCTTAGTCAAACACATATAACTCGCAGATGTTTTTGAAATGTAGTATAAAGTGGTTTACATTTCAGTCTATCATTAAAAAATGTAGGAGCTGCTCCAAACTCTGAGATTTTCTGTGACATCCCAGTTATTTGGTTTGTCAAATCAGAGTGCTGGTCACTGCCTTCTTATGAGTGGAGAAGTATGAAACAGTCAAGTACAGTTAAGGTTATTGTTATGAAAATATATTAGTAGCATTTGGTGGGCTAGACAAGAAGGAATTCTCTCTTTTCCTTCTACAGATCAATGCAAAAAAAAGTCTGCAAAAATAATGGAATGTGTCATATCCCCTTGCACTCACTAGTGATTAGCACAAAAATAAAAATAATACATGTAGTATTCTGTGTCAGAGAAGCACTGGGACATTTATTAAGTTAAAACTTTGAAAATGCATTGATTATACACCTCAGAGTTTAGGCCTGAGACCAAGATTTCCACCATCATTTTTAAAACCTGAAAGGGGTCATGACATGACAGAAGTCAATACTTCCAAAATCAAGACTGTTGGTTATGGTGTAGGTATTCTCAGTAATGGTAACACCTTTTAGGAGAGTGTTAGAAATAGGCTGTGGAACTCACCTGTCCAGGTGTTGCTGCCACCAAGACAAGTCAATCAAATCACTTGCAATGAAATCAATGGAGACTAAAGTTCTCTCCGCGTGCTGTTCTGCTGTCCTACATTAGGTGTATGTAATAGCACAATGGATAACAGCATAACAATGCCTGTTTCTTTCCTCTCATCCTGGATGGGTGTTTAAGTCATCAGTTCACCTCCAGAAAAACTATGGATAGGTGTTACAGTGCATCTGAAACACCCACATGGAGGTAGCATGAGAGGAACAAGTCTGACAGGAGTCTTATGGGTTCTGGAGAGGCAGCAAGAAGCTGGAAAAATCAGAGGAATTCTTAAATTGCCGTTCAAACAGGTTGTAGATGACAGTACTTTGGGAGTCTAATCACTCAGCTGAAGGAGAGTCTTATCCCTGATATTTGACATCCATGCAAAAACTGGAGGCTATGTCTTCATTACTGTCATTGGGTCATTTTCAAGAATATTTTTTTTATCTCTACACTTAAGTTTTGTCTACTTAACCCTTCTATAAGATATATAATTAAATCCATGAAAAATGAGCATAGGTCTCTAGCAACTTAAAAGCATTTTGGGTTGCTAGACTGGTGGAAAACCCAAATGGCCATTCTTCATTATGTACTGTCTCTGAGTATGGCATTCTAGTGGGCTGATGCCGTAAAGTAAGTGTTTCATTCAGATGACTCAGACAATGAGCACTTGTTTCACAAAAATGAGCAGGGCAGTTTATGCCAGAAAAACAAAAATCATGCCACATCAGGCACAAATGTCTACAATTGCCAACTAAACTAATCTGCAGGGAAATGTAAATACAGAATCCATTAAAGACTAGTCAAGGTACTTTTTAGGTCTCTAAACAATAACACTGAGCAGATCAGTAACAGAGCCCTTCATAATTTGCAGTCTCTGACTCTGCAGAAACAAAGAACTTCTATTGCATTTATTATCAGATGGGAGCATTCCTGTATTGAAATCCAAATACAACAGAAACTTCCCTGCTCTGTGCAGTTATTTTGCTCATGAATAGGGGCTCTGTTTAAGATCAGCAGGGTACATACACCTAAAAGGACACAATGCTTCTCAAAGTTAACTAGGAAACTGTTGACTCAGACTTTGCTGATGAACATCTCATGGCTTCAGGCTCCAAGTCTTCATTTGCTGTTTTATTTTTTCTTCAGCAGAGTTCATTTAATTTGTAATATATCCAAAGGGTTAGTGTGTCATCAAGTATGACAGCATACATGTAATAAATAATGCAATATTACTGCTACCTTTAGCAAAAATTTTTTTTGCTTGGAAACAAAAATGTGTGAGTCCATTTCTTTAGGCTGGGTATTTTAAATAGATGTTGGTGGTAGTTGCAATTATTCACTGCAGAACAATCCACTGTTGCAACAAAATTATAGCCTTTTAAAATAAGCTTCTGAACTCTGTTTGAAAATAAATGCGTGAATACACTAAATTGCAAATGAAACAGATTGTAAAACATATCAACAGTCAGACTTCTAACTGTATATGAAAATAAGTGAATTGATATATTTTACGCATCTATGAAAATACCTAGTAAAATTATTCAATGTAAGTAAGGCAACATGGAGATCAGATTGACATGCCATCAAAGCTAGATTATTTGGGAATTTTATTTCTTTTTCTTTACTGTTGAGGAACACTAGAGCAATCCATACATAGTCACTGAGGGCAAGCCTGAAGTACAGGGAGGTTAACAGAAATATTCATGTGGATTCTGGCTATCTCTGCCTTTGAGGCACTGAAACTGCAATGAGGTTCATGCACAGAGGAACCACCAAACTCCTGTGTTGTACAGACCCTCTAACTCTCCTTTCAGAGAGAGGCTACAAGACTGGAATAGTATGGGTCAGAATGGCTCATTGCTGGATATGAGCCAGCTTAGGGCTGGTTGCAGGATGACCACAGTCACATAAATTCTGACAGCCTGCATCAGGCATGAAGCTGGAAACCAGCACAACCTCCTGTGGACCTCCAATCCAAATCCATCTTACCTCAGACATCCCTACAGGTGTCTTCATGTCATGATGAAGCAGTATTGCTCAGAATCACAGTTAGAAACTTGATCAGCTCTTTTGGTTTTTTAGTTTTGATCTGACTAATCAGCCAGTGTAAATGAATACTTCTCCGTCAATTCGTCCTGACTCAGGATCCTGCAGCTTCTCAAAATCTTAATGCTATTAGTATGACCTACATTTGTGGGTAAGACTGTGAAATTAGGACTTTAATTTACTGCTGATGTTGTTCTTTGAAAAATCACAGTCTACAACTTCCTTGTGAAGGGAAGTGGAGGGGCAGACACTGAACTCTTGTCTATCTATTTCAATTTTTATAGCATGCTCATTTCCATAATATGTTAGGATTAAAGGTAAATTCTAGAGAGAGATGATGAATGAGAAAGAAGAAAATGGTCTTGACCCATCCATTTTTCCCTTGAATAAGGGAGAACAAGAACTGACTTTAAAGTAACGAGGATGGATCAAAACTTTCCTGTTTACTTCCTCTGATCTTCAATTCTGTTTTTATATTTCCCTGCTTCTTCATCTTCCCCCTCCTCCTTTTCAAATTATATACACTCTTACTCACAAGTTTCTATCACTCAATCTACAACTTCTTACTAGCAGATATTTTCTTTTCTTCACATATTCATTCTTTCCACCAAAAAACAACTAACTTTTCTGAGCCATCCCTTCCCAAAAGCTGCCAGTCTAGACCATCTGAGTCCATCCTAAATCCATCTCACGTCTTTATACACATGCATACAGCCATTATCTGACACGTCCTCCTTACAGTGCAAATGTAGTCTATCTTTCCATGTAGAAGTGCTCTCTTCATATCTGCTGAAAACCTTTCCTTTAGCCAGTGTCTCCCTCACTCATCACCTTCATTCCAATCCAGTCTCTTCAGAATGGTTTCCACTGGACTTTAGCAAATCCTTGTGTATGAAATTCCTAGCATAGCCTGGCCTAGCCTAGCCTTGTCTGTCCTAAAGGTTATGCTGGGCTCAGCACCATAGCATTCAAACATCTGGAGAAGAACTAAAATGAGAGGTAGGTTTGTCATATTTGGTTTGCCAAAAGAAATGACTGCATGCTGTACAGCTTGTTCTGGTAAAATTTCTTCTTTTAGAAATGCATTTCTGCTGGAACTGGAGGAGTAGAAGGAGCAAACCCAGAATATGTATAGCTATAATTACACAAATCCACAGAACTCTGTGATTTGTTCCCCCTAATCATAAGCTTGCACTGTTGTGAAACCCTGTTGATAGTCCACCCTATAGCAGCTCATAGCAGCTGTTGCATGAGGAACTGAAACTGCTAATTAGTTTCAGTACCCACTGTCATGTTACAGGAGCGTTCAACGAGCAGGATCCTGGTTCTCCCAGCTTTGTTTCTCAAAGACACTTCAAAGAGCTGTTGTTTTCCCTTTCCTGTGGTAACTGGCCAATGTGTTTCCCCCCAGCCTTCCTCTTCACTGATTTAGAAGTTCCTAATGAAGTGTGCAACATATTAGTTGGGAGACTTGAATTGCTCTCTCTGAACAGACTTTTTCTGGAAAAGAAACAAGAGACTGCCTGGGAGGAATAAAAACCAGAAAGAATTTGAATGAAGGTACATGTAGTTCCTGATGTTTTTTCCTTTCTAATGTTGATTTCTGTCAGAAGTATCTCAATAGCAAAATAGCCTGTGGTAGTCTGCTGTCTCTGACACCAGAAAACATTGTAGCATGTTATTATTTTAAAAAGAATTTATTTCTGTACTTCCTGTTAGGTCAATCGGTACTAATTTATAGACTGCATTTCCAGTAAGCCTTTTTAACCTCACTTTTATTCACCTTACTCTGTAACGTTAGACTTTTTGGAACTGCTGCTGATGCCAGAGGAACTTTAAAAAACAACAACAACACCACCACCAACAACAACAAAAGAAATGGGAAAAAACCTCAAAAACAAATAATGAGACAACACTTTAAAAAAAGCCTTGGCTCATTTACTTTTACTTTTGCCATCACGTTAGTCCTCTGTAACTTAATGAATGGATACACGGAAGTTCATAAATATAAAGCCTCAGCTATTTAGACAAAGTTATCTTGCTACTGTCATAGAATATCATTCATATAAAAATGTATCCAGCAGTTTCTTATTTAGGTTTACTGTGTAGAACCTCAAGAAATTACTTACCATTTCAGGAATCAAAAGCAGTAATGGTTTCTTTGATGGATTTTACTCTTTTCATTTTATGCTCTGAAGTTTTGAGGTGTTTGGATATTTTTTGCTCAGTGCATATGTACTCAGGAGGTAGATGCTGTGTGGCTCACAGTGAAAGAAGAGGTACTCTTGCATTACTTGTGTCATGCTCTTCTACATGCAGGATATGACCCTGTGACTCATAGTTCTTGTCATATCATACATTCCTGCTCAGGAAGGAAGACAAGAAAAATAAAGTATTTCATTTTTTTTTATCATTCAGCCTTACCAAACTATAGATTTTGCCTTGAGATCTCTTTCCAACATGGTATTCTCTGATTCCAGTGTGACATTCTATTCCATGATAGATAATTCTTGGGTTTTTCCTCTCATGAAGACTGAAGAACAGTGACCAGATTCAGAAAAGGCAGAATTGTATCAATGATAGATTGATAGAACCACAATGATGGAACCTCTACCTTCCAGATATCAAATATTCTACACCTACCTCAAAAAAATGACAAGAAAAGTTTTGTAATATTATTACTTAATTGCCTATTTTTAATATTGCATCCATAAGTTATTCAAGATACTCAAGAAGCTTTGTGTATCACCTTAACCTGATCTGAAAATCCTCTATATATTCTTTTGACAGTGATGCATATATGTTGAGCAATATGGCACAGGTAGATACCATTAGGCTTTTGTGACGCTCTTTCTGGGTATAAATGGAGATTTGACCACCTTTGATAAAAAGCCCTTTTTTGTTTCTCAGAACAGTTAACTTTTGTATGCTCTGGTAATTATTCATTTTACTGAATGTTTATTTGCCAGTTATACTCATTTGTTTGTCACCAATGGAGAGCTATATTTCTATAGCCTCTTCAGATACTGACCAGGATACAAACAGGAAGTTTAAGGACTATAGTGGTTGCTGAGGTATTGTTTGTTTCCATTTTTAAATACATCACCATAATATTATTATTTGTAATTGTGGCAGTAAACTGATTAAATAAATTATAACAGCTTAGAAATATAGCTGAGAACTTTAAATTATTGTCCCAGCCTTAAGATTTGTCAAAGTAATTTGAGGTCATAATAGAGAAAATAATTCAAGTCAATGTGAACAAAATAGTAAGCCACTAAGTATAAAAATTGGGTTATTCAGTTAAAGTTTTCAGATACTTTTGATATACTTCTGCATTCTACATGGTTATTTAGACCACAGTGGAACCAAAGGGCTTGTTATTCCAGAATTCATGTACATGTCCCACAAGCACATTCAACAGTATAATATTTACATTTAAAACAGACTAAGAAAGTTCACAAGTTTGCAACTGTCCCAAATTTTACACTTTTTTCTGCTAGCAACTTTTGCTAAAGTCATTTAAAGTTAAAATGTAAATTTCAAACTAAATTCCCTGGTCTCTTAATTCTCCCTAGACAGATAGACAGCATTCACATTTAAGAAATTACTTCTACTCTGAAGTACTCTGTTGCTGTTGAAAGAATATTGCAGAAAGTAGATTTGTATATAGCAAAATGGGAGAAATATGTTAAGCACAACCACAGCAAGCAGGCATATTACACACTTCTACTCTCATACAAGTATCTGTATAAAAGATAACCCAAATTTGAAGAATGTCAACTGAAACTGTATATTCAAACTTTGAAGCTTTTAAAATAAAAAAGTTATTTGTAAAAAAGACAGTGACAACATCAATTTTCCTTACACTTTTTTCTATCACCTCAATCTTTAATTTTTAACTGAGAACACTGTAATTAGAATGGTCTGCAGCAAAAAAGAATCCACCTAAATAATAGACGTTATTATGGGAGTTTTTCAGTTTCTCCTTTTGATACTTAGACACAACTTCTGCAGATGCCTGAGATAAATAGCAAAATCTTGCTTCTCTTCCCCTTTTCTTCCTTCTCCCTGGATACAAAATGCCTTTCTGTGTGTTCTTTTTGGGTTTCAGTTCCACAGAGACTTCCTGTTGTGCCATGAACCAAACAACAGAAGGAAATATGTGAAGAATGAAGAAAAGAAAGCCAAGAAGAGAGGGAGAATAATTCTGGGATAGTAAAATTCTATGATATATTACACTGGAATAGAATTCCTAGGGAGGTGGTGGATGTCCGAAGCCCATCGGTATTTAAGAGGCATTTGGACAATGATCTTGGTAATATGATTTAACTTTTTGTCATCTCTGAAGTGGTCAGGCAGTTGGACTGGATAATCATTGCAGGTCGCTTCCAACAGAAAATATTCTACTCTGTGTTGGACAGCAGGGTTCTTTATATCACTCATGGATAAAAAATTTCTCCTATAAACTTGGTTTAAGTGCAGACTCTCTAAGTCCCAGACAGATTTCTAGCACTGAAAAGCTAGTTAGTTCTCATCCTAGACTTTTTATGCATTGTCATTGCCCTGTTGGAGCGGGTCCTGCTCTGCAGGGCCACTGACTGTCCAAGCAGCCACTTTGTGAAAAGTGGTTAAAAAGGAGCTCCAAAAGCTCAGTTGCATTTGCTGGGAAAGTTTGCATTTTGTTCATAGAGCAGTGAATTTTCTAGGCAGAGTTTTAATGAAGGTCAAGGAAAGGGCCTGGAAACAGGGTTTATGAAAGTGTTGTAAGATTCATTATTGTCATTGTGCGGAAAAGGATAATTTTCCTAAGAGAAATGGTGACATATACATAATAAAGTCCCTGTCCCTGTCATGACAGCTCAAGAGCATGCCATCGTTACCACCTATGTCACACTGCAGGTGTGCCTGCCATATGGGTGACAGCCGCTGACTTCTCTGATCAACACATAATTATCTCTGAATAAAAATGCACATCGGAGTAGCTGGACATAATGGATTGAGGACCCAGGGCAAAATGCTCTTTGCTGCATCCCGCAGCACCACCTGGGGGTAGGAGGGGGCTGAGGGGAGCCACAGGAGCCAGGGCAACCTTGAGAAACCTGCAGCGACTGGGCCGCCCCGAGGTTATCGTGTTTATCCTTCCTGTCTTCTCCTGGATAGGGGAGGTCACTTGGTTAATGGCAGGATGCCCCTGATAGAAAAGGTCCTCCTGATCAGGGCTATTCTCCACTGATCTAACCATACATCTCTCTCACAGCATCTGGATAGTTTCCATTTGCAGAGTCCCCTTCCCCCATAAGATAATAAATATCATATCACAAGGATGGCAGTGCTCCTTCATGGAACACTGACTGTTTATTAGAGGCAAAAAGTTTAAGAGAAATGCTAACAATGTTCATTAATGGCCTGCATCCAGGTTTAATGAGGCATGTCAATATGCGAACTGGGCAACATCAGTGGCATAATAGTGGTGGTAAATGGGAGTAATTGTATCCAATTGTACGGCACAGCTTCCAGGAATGAGCCCGAACTGCCAACTGACAATGACAGAGCAATTATGGGAAGGCAAGCGAGCTGTGTCAAATTAGCACTTGGTGAGAACTCATTTTTCAGAGATGTGCTTGCTCTACAACACCACAAGTGATAGCTACTTTATTGTGAGTGATAGGAAGACCAGCACTTAGACTGATGTTCTGATTTGTCAATAGCTGTATTTGAAAGCTTAGTGTCACAAATATATAGAGATATTCAGGCAGAGAGGCACACTGCTCATGATCCGAAGGATAAGAACGTCGCTGAGAAGGTCATCTGTCAGTGTGAGCTGTCAAAGAGAGATCACACTCTATGAAAAGGGAACATTCAGCCGACTTAAGTAATTACCTTTGACTGAGATTTGAAGATGTCTTCTTTTGTTGGCCTACATTGACTGCATAATTTATAATTTACTGCAATCAGTGAAAGGCCAGGAATTGTAACTAAGAAAATCCTTATTTTATTTCTCATAATTACATTTCTTTTTTTCCTCCCTTAGTGCCTCAGAATGTAAAAGGAGGATATTGATGAAATATTTTTCAGTAACTCACTCAAATAGTCTCTATCTTTTAAGATATCATACCCAAACTGGGAAGTTTGCATTTTTTTCATTAGTTTGGGGGGCCTTTGTTTACAGATATGACTTATACCCTATGCCATCTTGTAAAGTACACTACATTCCTAATATGGTTTTATATGCTTTGTAGAATTATCAATTGAAAAGGATAAAGGAATAATTCAATTTTTTCTTTCTAGTGCAGAATAAGAAAAAAAAGATTTGGAGTACTAAGCACTGTAATTGTAATCCTATTCAGAGATACAGATCAGTTTGATATAGTTTTCAGGACTGCAGGAAGATAAGTATTGTAGCAAATATTTTAGGAACTTTGTGGATTAATAGAATTTTCATTGCTTGGTGTCTTTTTTTTAACAGTAATCTCACTGGATCAATGTTTGAAAAGTAATTTTTCAGCCTTTAATAATCTTAAAAACAAAAGATAATATATGACCAATTATGCTCTGGGGTATAACAAGTAATATATTTTTGGTTTTTATCTTAATAGGAAAAAATATCTACTTACATTTTATTAGCTAAAAATATAGCATGAATTGTTATCAATGTAGCTTTTGAAATTTTATTTTCCCAGTATAAAAGTAGTTTTTGGAAACCTTTCTTTGAGTTTCTTTAATCTATTTGCCACAGTGGGATGTTTGGTGTCTCAAACTTTCCAATTCAGACAGGGAAATTTTTAATCGGGAAGGGCTGAATGATTAATGAATTGCAACAAAAAGAGACCAGGGATTAGCATGCCTTCTGGCCAAAAACTGTTGTTTAATTCCAGGTGTATTGATTAGCTGTATAGTTATTGACAAAAGAATTAATTTAAGTACTTTAAGTCAATGTTTCTTTAGTTGAAAACTCTACCTTTAGACACAAGGAAATGCCAGTACAAAACTAGTCAATTAATATACTATCAAAGTACAATCAGAGGAGAAAAGGCTTTATGTCTTCACACTTTAAATTTTAGGTAGGGTTTTTTATGTCGTGTTAATTTTCTAAGATTCATCAAAGCGCCATACTTAAAATTCATAATTGTGGGTTTAGTGATGTTTGCTAATTATTTCATGTTTCCTCTGAACTTTAAAGATTCTTCTAAAACATACTTTGTTTTCTTTAGTTTGAATTTCAGTACCTGACATTATTTTAAATTATATGCCTTGCTGATTCTGAAGCACATTTTTAATCATTATTTTTTTATGTTTCAGAATTCTTTAGGCCATTCAATTTCCCCTATTGTTGAAAGCTGTTTAATTCACAATGCCTTGAGTACAGGCCCGTCATCTATTCTATAGTGACTATACCACTTAATAATGGAATAGTGCATCAAAGTGCCACTTAGGTCTCAAATTGTTATGTATGACTGTCAAAGCGGTGAAAAAAGCAAAAAGAGAAAAAAAAAAAAAAGAAAAAAAAAGAGAAAAAAACCCCTTGATTTGTCTTTACTACTGGAACGTGAATTTGTCAGCCAGGTTTTGAAATCACAACAGCATTGCTTGCATCCCCAGCGAGATGTCGAAAACTTGACAGGTACATATTTTTTCAACTACAAGCACTTCTATAATGAAAACTAAATACACAAATCTTACTTTTTTTTTTGCTCTTGACAGATAGTTGTTGCCAATGGGATTTAATGTTCAGGTTTGAGTTGTCAAGAGAAATAACCAATAAGCAATCCAAGTAGTCAGTATACAGATATTCAAAAGCAAAATGCCTGGCTTATGTGATATACTGGGAAGATTTGAGTGTATAATTAACTAACTGAGGAACCAAGGACACTTAATCTTCTCTCTAATGGCAAGTTCAACCCATCACTGCCTCTCTCTGGGGGACAAACTGTAGCTTGTTTTCTGGTCACCAGGGCCTTTGGTTGTCATTTTGCTCTTTCTTATTCATCATATCCTTGAGTTCTGGCTCTGTTTCTTTCATCACTACTCAGACACAGTAAGAATTAACAAGATAAACTATGGTTCATTTCTGAAACTCTATTCATCATCCTATGTATTTTTAAACTGTGACTGTTTATCTGCCTGCCAACTCTGTCACAAAATTATCTGCTTTTCTTTCAGAGCACAGAAAAGGAATATGCATTTGTACATTTGTTGCCTGCATAAGCACAGGTTTACAATGTGTACACTGGAAACCATCAACAATATCTTTAAAAATGCTCTAAGACCAGTCATTTACCTCCAGGCTATCCACTCGTTTATATGACACTGCATGTGTGTGCATGTGTGTGCAGTATTTATGTGTAGGGGAGAGAAAAAGCAGGCTGGTGCTAAGGGAAATTGCATGTGGAGGAGGCCAAATATCTTTTGCATTGAGCAGCTCCCCCTCCCAAACCACCATCTGGGCTCTCAGCAGTCAGTAGGATTGAGCCCAAAGTGGCAGGAAGTGCCAATAGAGAAATGCTGCTGAATTCAAGCTTTGCTTAGAGGTGACCAGATAGCTCCAGGCACTCTTGAACACTCCCATGGGATCAAATGGAACGACCCCATCCTCCCACCCCACCCCCCCCTCGAAGAAATTTGCTTAAGAAGCTCTCTGCTCACAAAAAGACAATGAAAATGGCTGCTGGGAAGAACTGAAAAAAAAGAAGGCTAAAATCAAATAAAATAAAGTAGCTTTTAAGATGCAGGACATCCAAATGAAAAATGTAGCAGAAGAAGAGAGAAGTATATCTAGAGCTTTCTGGGCCCCATGCCAGGCTTGCAGACCAGGAACCAGGGGCATCCAACTGCTCTCCCTGGGTCGCTGATGTCTGCATGTCCAGATATGGGACATTGCACACAGCGGATCCAGAGGCCTCAGGACACATGTATGTCCTGAAGCACCTCTTATGAATATTCACACAGCAGGGAATGTAGTAGTGATTTTGTAAACCTGTCAGTACAACTATTCTGGTTACCAAAGTACTGAAGTAAGTACTTTGAAGTAAGTACAGAAGTAAGTACTGAAGTTTACTCAGCAAAATTTATTACTTGGTGGGAAGAAGTTTTACAAATAAACAGAAGAGGTCTCTGCGAAAAAAAAACAGAACATGAGGTACGTAAGTAAACCCAGGGCTTAAAGTGTGCACTGTGAGCAAGGAGAGTCAAAGTGAAGGCTGACACAACTTCTTTACTTATTCTTCTTAAACCACTACTGTCACTTGTGTACTGTAAATCTGTCTTAGTTCATGGATCATTGACACTGTGGACCAAAACGTTTAAGGTCACTGGTATCAGAGTAGCTGGTGTGCTTATGCATTATGGACTTGATCCTGGAAGGTGCTGAGTCCCTGCCAGCCAGAGCACAGGCTGCTCAGCAGCTCACAGGATTGGACCACTGCTCTCTGTACTAAGGAGCTTTACCATTTTGCTTGGAAAAGATTGGACTTTTATAAGAAATCTGCTTTCTGAATTGGAAAGCTGTGCCCTTCTTCATCTAAAAAATATAAAGTCTTGAATGTCCATTTTTATCTAAACTGTCATTTGTACCCAAATGTTTTAGTTTAAAACAAATAAGTTATTGAGACCTCATGAATAGCAAGAGAGCAGAAACATACTTGGGACCATTCATTTTTATTGTCCTTTTTGATATGCACATTTATAGCATTAAAATATCCATTTTCTCCAGTTTAGAGAAATTAGAAAAAAGTTCATTAGCCCTTTCCAAAGGGCTGAGAGAGGATTGTGGTATAAGTACCAACGGACTCTTAATGCACTTGTAGAGTAACTGACATTACTATTCTAACACTGGAAAATTTACTCTGGATGTTTTTGAATCAAAATATGCATACTTGTCTCTTTAATGCAGGTACTTCTAAACATTAATTGTACCTGATAAAAAGCTCACACCCTGACTGATATACATGTTAGAGGTACTGCTGTTATCTGCAAGTCTGGATAGCTCAAGGTTATATGACTGGGTTAATAGGATGAGACTCGTGGTTTAACACTCAGGCTTCTGACACACAGCCATAAAGATGCTGAATGAAATACAACTGGCTGTCTCTTCCTAGGAAGCAGTCTACAGGCCTCTGGTGATTGTTTCAGAAGTTAGAGAATATTAAAGGTCCTACATTTCAAAGTGCCTCATTTGTAAAAAGACTTATAAGTGAAATGGCATGGAAGAGACAGACACACATGAAGAAAATCTGTGTTTAAATATTTATCTGATGGTTTTTATTTTTAAAAACATAATATTTTGTACAAGAGAAAAAAGATAAGAGAATTATTTTCATGAAACAACTGATCTGTATCTAATCTGTATCTAATCTGCAGAGACATATTAATATCAAAAATAGGCTTTCTGAAAAATAAGGCATAGCAAAGATTTCATAATATATTTGATTAATCAAAACCCAAACGGAAACTTCTGATCTTCCCAGATCCTGATGGCTTACAATTGCTTCAGGGCATTATAAACCATGAAGCACCAAATGCTTGCATATATTTTATAATACAGCAAGCTCTCAAATAGCTCTGCAAAAAGATCCATCATTAAGATCTTACTGCTTCTTTTCCTGGGCTGCATTGTATGGACATAGTACCATGGATTAATTTCTGAAGAAACACTTCCTTTCTTTTAAATTCCTTTTTGTCTGCCAAGCTAGTATGCTTGATACAGAACAGATAGCAGGTGATGGGGTTTTTTTAGCAACTGCAAATAAGGAGCAGGAGCAAGGATCCTCAGCCCTGGTGGCTCAATGGTTAGCCAGAAAAAGGATACAAATAGTTTTATTGTGTGCTCCTTCAGTCCTGGATCCATTTTAGTCCAGCCTATTTTGCTGACTTAAATGACATTTGAGAATTATTTTAACTTACATTGAAGTCTTGTCCACAGACTACAGGCAGCGCTCTGAGCAACACTGTGAGCAGAAAGAAAATAGAAATTATGAGAGAAGAAAGAGTGATTCTATTTCAACCAGAGGCTTTATTTTTTTGCATCACAAATTGCATAAAAAAGGATATCATAGGTGTAAGCATGATAATAAATATTTACTTTACTCAGTCAGAGGATAAGTATTTTGTCAGTAGGTGCAATAACCTGAGATATTCAACATCTGCAGAATGCTCTCTGGAAGCATAACTTGCAGATATTTTCTTATCATTCTTTTCCACCTCTGCATATACTGAGTGGGAACGAATATTTCAGTGTCATACACACATATCAGTGGCAACATTTTGGAGGAGATAGAGGGAAGGGTAAAGGAAGTGGGCCATGAACTAACCTAGAGAGGGCAAATCTGTCCATCACTCCACCATTTAATGCCAGAAATGAAACAAACCATCTGAGGAATCCTTTTGTATCACAGCATCAGGGGGAAAAAAAAAAGTAGAAGAATGTACAAAACTAAAACTCCTCATGTTATTTGGATTCTTGTTTAGATATGATATTTAAGTAGGATGTTGTACATGGTAACAGGGCATAGCTGCTTTCCCTGTTAATCATCTAAAGTATTGATTCATCTCTTTTTTAAAATTAGCAATGCATTTATTTTATATTTTATACTAATATATGATATATTTTGCCACTTCTCAAGTGGGGAAAGTTGCCACAGGTCCCAAGTTAACACCATGGGAATATTAAAGCCAAGGCTAAGCACACTACCACTATTGCCCTTGTATTGGCTTCGTGTTGCATACACCCCAGAATTACACTTTCTAAATACTTAACTACCTAGATGTATTAGTTTCCATCCCCCAAAAAAAGACAGAAAGGAAAGCTGGAATAAAAAACTGAGAAGCTCAAGGAGGAGCTAAAGCTTTTACAGACTATCTTGTTTAAATGGCATCAGAAATTGTCCAGATCTTTGTCAACATCAGTGACATTGTAAACTATACTATATATATAAAAAAAGTTACCATATACACTGGAAATAGAAAACAAGGTCAAGAGTTTTATTTTAGCTAAATGCTTTATTCAAATGTGGCCAAATTTAAACAAGGTTTGTTCATTCTCTCTTCTAAGCCCCTACAGAGTCTGTTAGGCAAAATTCTGTTTCCCATATTTCTTATTTTTATTCATTATTGCTCACATGAATGTCTTGTGTCTTGTTAACCCTTTCTTACGTCTTATTTTAGACACGGAAACAAACTGCTAGCATTTTTAAAGTTATGAGAAACAAGAGTAAGAGGGGCAGGATATGCACATCTGACCTTGAAAACCAGGCTGATGTCTGCCATGCTGAACTCTAAACCAGCAATACTGAAGGAGGCTTAGACTTTGATAAAAGTATCCAAAAGACTAAATGTATTCCCCTGCTCTCTCATCTGCTGGCATCTTTCACTTCCTCTCCCCACCTTTCTGTCCCTCTTGAACCCCATCTGACTTCATCCACAGCTGAAGAATGTGACCTTGGTGTCAGGTTACCCAAAATGAACTAAATGAATGCAAGCCCAGTCCCTACGGTTTATTAGTAAATCTGTAATTAATCACTATGCGCCACCCAGAATTATTGTCATTTTTATCTCCCTCGACATACCTTTTAATCCTTTTATAGTCCCCCTTCCTCCTACAGTTTTTCCTTTGTTTCCAGTGACTGATCTGGCTACCTTTGGGGATATTCCAAGTTCAGAGTGAGTTTTACTTTCTAACTTCAGATCTTACATACTGGAGATACGGGATTTCTATATCTGGCAGTACAGGTTGCCTGGGAGATTGGTAAATTCATACTGTGTAGATGAAGAAACCAGATTCATACTTCTAAAACAGTATTTCATGCATAGCAAGATATTATTCTGATCAGTGGAAGTTAAAATTAAAGTTGAAGTTGAAAGTACTGAACTGAAGTTTTAAAGGAATGAATGTAAGGAAAGACAACACAAACCTTGACTGTTGTTCCCAGTACATGGAAGGCACTTGCAGTCTCTTTGAGCTGCTACATAAAATTGCCATTTAGAAGGAAAAAGGTAAGTGCAAAATTGCCACAAATATATGGGACATACCAGAGAATGTGGAACTGGGTCATTGTTTTAAAACAGGAACATTTCAGAGAGATGCAGAAAGACACAGGATGCAGGAAAGAAATGGAATGAAAAAATGGATAAAGGACTATTTGCTCAGAGGAATTTTTTAACTTTAGATTAGGAGGAATAAAGAAAAACGTTTTTATTTTATGGAGTTAACAGAAGATATTGCTGATTATTTTTTATCTCATCGTATTGTTTATTACTCATTTTCTTTTTGATAACCATTGATCCAATCAGAAATTACTTTTGACCTTGTAAAAACCTTTGACTTTTACTTTTTATGATGTAAGGACCAGTTCTTATTTACATCCATCCCTAATCAACCCCTACAGGAAAATTTAAGGATAAAATGCCATCAGGCCCTAGAGATCAGTCAGGTGGACAAGAGGATACAGTTCATTAACTCCGCTGCAGAACAAGGCTGGTGTACTCACCTGTCTCTTCACATCTACCTCCCAGTTACTCCAACTCTTGTAGTGAACTCACATGAAAGAATTATAAAGACAGGCACTATACATTAGGCATCACCATAAGAAATGTTTTCAGATACTCCAATAACTGAATAATGGTGGTGGAGGATTGCAGTGTTGTTCAAACTGAAGTCACAAGTTGGCTTTTACAAGATGACTAAGTGCAAAGCTGTGATGATAGAGATATTAATTTATCAAAATTCATCAATGTTCTTACAGGAAATACAGGGCTCCTGTGTGAAAAGAGTTTCAAACTTCCGGTTCAAATCCTTGCTCCAGTTAAAATCAAAGTCTAATGAGTTTCAAAGGGGCAGGATTCCTGCACAGCTGCCTACAGACCCAGGTAGCACTGAATATCCCCAGCTCCTCAAAACAGGGAGGTTCTTTATCCTAATCCTGAATGACCACACTATAGTCTGTTGAGTTATCTGTGTCATCACATGTATTATGGTGCAGGTTTAGCCCTGCAAGGTGGAGAAAAGAATCCCTAATTATATGCACTATATTTTCCCCCAAGGCATTTCTACAAATTCAGGAAAGAAGAAAACACTAGCGTGCTTTTCTCTTTTCTTTCTTTCTT
>VZRX01017110.1:0-49925 GCA_013398075.1 Notiomystis cincta | reverse complement strand
AATACAGATTTAATTCATATAATGTTTCTGTAATCAATGCTTTGTATCTGAACAAAAGTGTAAAGAAGGGCATAAATGCACTAAGCTGCATTTCAAAAATGACATTGTAATTGCAGGACTGCCTATCTTACCTTGGCCTCAAGCATTTACCAGGATTTAAATTTATTTCAAACTGTTCTCCCAAGTCTGCCTAATTTTTTTTTTTTTGTCCAAATAGCAGCAACTCACAGTTAGTGAACAAAGCTTCAAGATTTTTTTTTTTTTTTACTTACAGCTAAATTTAACTTTACCCATCCAATAAAAAAGAAATAAGGGAGCCTTTATTATCTCCCTGGATTTCTGGGTATGATACCACATCATAGAGAAGTGGTTATTAGAGACAATGGCCTACCAAGGTGAAGTTTGTAATAAAGCCTATTATGTGGTTTCACCATTGACACTAATGGAATGTAACAGTGATTTAGAATGATTTAATGGTTCCCAGGTTGTGCTCTAATAGTGCTCTTTATATTATGATGTATATCACAAAACCTAATGTGGCTGTTGTGATATATTGACAGTATTCATGCTGTTTCATTTTTTTAGGGGAATTTTAAAAACTGTCAAAAAAGAAAATTAATAGGTTGCAACTGCGTTATTTTCAAGGGGTCTGTTTTTTAAATGTATGTGCATAAATTTCTATTTGGTGCCATGCTTAAGCTAATAAATTCATTTGCATTTTTATTCCAAAGTCATAAAAGTGGAATGCGTGCATGCATGCATCTGTGTGTGTGTGCGTGGCTGTGTCGGTGTGCCCGTGTTTGAAGCCTTGTTTTAAAAAGATAATCTCAAAATTTGTTTATGAAATGGCTTTAGTGGTTTCAAATGTTCATAATAGGGGAGTGTAAAACAAGTTTTCTTTGCATAGTCTGCAAAACTACACTAATTTAACAAAAGGGAGACAGCAGGGGGTATAACTACAGATTCACTCAAAAAACATCCAGACCCTTAGGGGTCAGGTGGCTTTTAGACTTGCATTTAAAGTCTGGAATTTAAATAAAAATATAATCATCCTGGAAGAGAAACAAAGGAAGATGTACTAGAGCTGAGATACCTTTTGAAATTGTTTGTGGGCTTCTCAGCAATGCCTGACCTATTAGCTTTAAGGCATTTCTGACTTCAAGTAGGTTAAGGAACAGCAGGAATTTTCTCGCATTTTAAAGTTTTTCCCCCTCTTTTTGTAATTTAAAAGCGTATGTCATGAAATACCATTGTTCCAAAGCTCAGCACCTTCCAAGTGTGATGATACCAGTGAAAATACCCAAAGAACAGAGTTCTCCCCGAATGAAGGAGTTTTATACCTGACTGGCCTGTGAATGCTGGAGTCCTTGGCAATTTTTCTGGTGAGTGTTTCCCTCTCCATTCACAAAACTTCACATTTTTTAAAATTAGGTTCCTACACTTTGATGTTGAAACCATGCACAGATCTTTTGGAGGGCAAAAGGTAGGGACCATGAAACTGATTGCTGCTGCCTCCATTTCTTCATTAAACACCGCAAAGGGAGCAGATCTTCTCAATCCCCACTCAGGCTGAGAAGATGTCGCCCATCTCTGCTCCCTCAGTGGTAATGAAAAAGAGGGAAATGTCACTTTTGGTGAAAATGGAAGAAGGACAAACGTACAAGTCCTTACAGGTGCTGTAGAGGGGAAGAGGACCGCAATGAGACAGCTGCCTGGCAGTCAGTAGGCCTTGTCACAAGAGACTGTCCTGCACTTATGTCAGGGAGACTTCAGTGTCTTCTGTTTCTTTTGTTCCCAAATCATCTGTGCCTTGTGTTACGTGCTACAACTGCCACTGACAAAGTGGGAGGAAGCTGAACTGGGGAAAAATGGGGGCCCTGGTTTCCAGACAGGTAACAGGGAGTGTCTGATCCCTTCCCTCCTGGCAGGTGAGCATTGCTTCAAGTACCTTTCGCACCAACTTGTGGGTGCAGCTGCACCACCTGCACTGCTGAAGTGAGAAAAAATCCATGGGGATTCATGTTGTACCCTCCTTTTAGAGGCTCAAAAGAGAGTAATTAATTTAAATTACCCAGCTGAATTTACCCAGATGATGTATTGAAGAGGTTCCCATGCTGATTTAAGTACTATCCCTCAAGAGGGAGAGAGTCACCACAATGTGAGAGGAAAAGTGATGTTAGTTCTCAGAGTGAACATGAGAGAACATGGATGGAGGTGAGCAGTTTTTGGTCTGTTATCACCATATCAAGACCTTCCCAAGCAAAGAGAGAACCTGTTCTTGCAAAGAGCCTTCTTTTTTGCCAAGCTGTGCCATTTACATGGCACTGGCTAATTACTCTGTTATAGGGCAATAACACAACATTTGTCATATCCTGCTTCAGGTTAGCTTGCTTGTAGAGGTTCTTTGGTGTTTGTTTGGGTTTTTTTTTTTTTCCCTGTGAAAACACCAGCTTGTGATAAAACTGCCTGTGAAGAGTTCAGCTGGAACACAGCCAGCTGTCTCCTGATGGGATCACAGTTTGCATTGCATGTGCTTCCACCCTCATGGCAAGGGAATTCAGTGAGCACAAAAGGACAAATTTCCTCTTTCTCTGATTCATCCTCTAAAACTGTCCACAAAACCATAATTTTTCAAGTGTAAAAAGTATGTACAGGCTGGAAAATGGGTTTATAAATAGAACCTTACACTGAATAATGACTTTGGGGCACTGAACTGAGAGAGGACAGTCAGAATTTTGGAGAAAGTCATTTGGTTTTAACACTGAAGTTATTTCAAAGTTATAAGCAAGATATTTCTCAGGAGATGTTCTCTCTTTTTTTCCTTTTTGTATTGTGTCGTCCCTGTGGAGAGCTTTGTGGAATCATAGAGAACCAAATTAGGCAAAGTGCCTGTTATGTAACTTCGTGGTTCTTTAAAAATAGTGGGAGCATCGCTATCACTACAGCCTCACCCTTCCCAAAATTTATGTACAGCATATGGAAAGTGGGGTCAGGAAACAGTGGAGACCATATAATGAAATACAAAGATCATTTTTACAGCAATGCATTGAAATTTGCATAATTATTATCCCATTTTGACTTTTTAACTTTAGAGAATCTATGTGGGTCAGTTTTCCCTGTTTTAATTAGCAAAATCAAAATAACAAAAAATGGCAATTTCCTTCTTTCAAGCTCAAGTGGACTACTCAGCCTGTAGCAATAATTATATTTTTCAAATGTGAGGTGCCTAATTTAAAATACGAGATTCCCAGTAGCTGCAGAAGTTTTAAGGACAAGAAGTGACAGAAGCAAGTGAGCCTTTTGTTCTTATTGCTTCCCAGTCAAAAGTCCTCTCAACAGCTAAACTTTGTAGGAATTATGTCACTCTTGTAAATAAATTTCTGTCAATATTATTTATTGGAAAATATTTTACTCACTGGGGTAAATGAAGAGCAAGGCTTGCTAATCAGATTACTAGCACGCTTATTCTAATTTATACGTTCCATGGTTAGCCTTTAAGCCACAGTTGACCTCTTATTTTTTATATTAACTGGAAACCATTCATCAAGTGAGTTACCCCTCTCCTTTCAAATCCACTTGTATTACTAAAAGGTTGAGTAAAGACCTCTGGGGAACAAGGGCAATTTTTGACATGGATCTCAACAGATTAAACTATGCAGGGACAATATAGAATACATTGGAGCAATAACATTATCACATCATAGCCTGATTGAGAGGCATTTCCTTGCATTTTTGTCCTTTTACCATAAGCCAATAGTAGCCACAGGCATTTGACTGGAGAGCCCGGAGGATTGACAGGCCTGGCAGTCATTACACGCTGGATTGAATACTAGATTACTCCAAAGTGGCTCAGGGTCAAGGATCAGTGTGTTCCCTTTTGGCACTAAATGACTTTAATATCCTTACTGTATTAGTCAATTACTTTAAAGCTGCTGCTCTCTGAGCTCTCTCTGCCCCCCTGCAGTTTACTATGGACATTTGAATTGCTCCCATACTTAACCCACACATCTGCTTTTAGCTGTCAAAAGAATAGTGCTACCACTGGAGCTATTGACAATGCAAAATGAACAGAGATACTTGCTGTCAGTGTCAAGTGGCACTTTCTTTCCATTGTTTGTTTTAAATAACTCCTAAATAATGCCACAGCGACACTGTTTCTAACTTAGGAACCTGAGTCCAATGGTGGTTTACAGCCTACCTTTAATTTAATCTCAACATGACCAAAAGAAACAGCAGTAAATTATTCTGTCCACAGACTTAATTGTTTTTTTGGGGAAAAAATGTTTTCCAAAGAGCTGAAGTACTGTGGTAAGGCACAAAATGAAGGGTTGCTTTCCACTCTTGCTTAAATTTCACAAGAGTCTCTGTGACTATAGCAAATTACACTGCACTTCTGAATTTATTGGTGCAACACAGTGAAGAATTTTATATCATGGCCACTGAACATTAAAAGGTCTGGCTTGGCTTGGTGTTAAACCAACATGTCTGGATTAAATATGAGCAGAACTGATCTGAATTTTAAAACTGCTTGAAAGTCATGCCTTTAGTGTTTTAGTGAAAGTGATATCACTGCACATGAAAGCACATCTGTGCTGTGGGGCCCAACTTGTGTGTGGTGATGTCATTGGGTTAAAAAAGCAACTCAGGACTTTACAGCTAGATACATACAGAAATAATTTTCTTTTACGAATATACCTATTTTCATCTGCGTGAGGATAAAAGAGCACTGCCTCTCACTGGGAGAGCTGTCGACTGTGTAGTTTGGTGACCCCATGTTGCATGCAGACTGTCACATTTTTCCTCTATTTGTCTTAACCTATAGCATGGGTATAAGGTCCTATTCCTTTGCTATTCTTGTGAAAAATGCAACTAGAGTTTTACAGGAAACAGCACCCTGCCTATTGCTGCGTGCATCCAAGTGATCTGCTTTTTGGACAATCCAAGAAGGATCTGTCATGGAAAAGTTACCTTTCTTATTCTGCAGAGAACTGTTAAATATCCTCATGAACAAGGGCTTCGGACTTTTCATCTGGTGCATGAAACTAATCAAATTTCGACTTACAAGGTGGGTGTAACACAGGTCATTGTTATTGGGAATTCTAAAAGATATGATACCCAGGCTTCTAAATTTAGCAGCATAGTGTCCACTCTGACCTGTTTGCCAATGACAAGGCCAAAAGAAAATATAATCCACTGTGCACTGTAAGATTCTGGAAGGCTTAGGCACTATCAGAGACATTTTAGCTCCTGGCTTCAGCAGTCTTTGTATTTCACTGGAAATTAAAATTGCTGTGTTAGGAAACAGATGAAACAACATTTTGAAAAAAAATCTCAATTTCTAAGAACCTCTCCTTGTTATTCAGGATCTTTAGGCATATAAATATATTGTAGGTAACAGAGCAGAAACAGAAATGCAGATACATGGTCAGTTCTAAAATACATGCACACTTGCATGTTTTTCAATACACAGAAGTACTTCATATGATGAATTGTGAGTTTTGCCATTTCAGGTAAATACTACATGTGTTCCTACTGCAGGAAGGCAGACAGACAGTATGCTGTGGACAGTAATATATATTTCGTTTGCAGTGTGCCTCAACTCAGTGGCTAAGCATAATGAATGGTGCCTTGGGGAATGCTCTGAATAATTGTGCTAATTTAAAATTTAGTCAGCAAAGGACCTTAAAAAACTTGATACCTCTTGGTAATGATGCATCATTAGCACTTTTCATTCATTTATATTTTGTTGTGTTTAGGGATTTGGGTATTCAGGAGAAGAAAGGTAGTCTGACAAGAGAGTGATTGAATCAGCCCCCTTGATACCTGGGAGTGACAGAAGGTGAAGTACTGTAGCTGCAGTTGACAACTACTTTAATATGAGACACTTATAAATATTTACAATTCATAAGTCAATGATGAGCTTCTGTATAGCACATAAATAATACCATAAGTATTTGGCATATTTATTTGGAGCCTGATCATTAGTTGGATGATAACTTAGTGTTAAAGAGTTACGGAAACATTTTCAATTAGAAGAGCTTCCTTTGGAGAGAGCAGTGCACAGCTTTGAAGAAAATAATACACATGAAACAGGTGAGTTCACACTTCTAGAAAACTGCCATTCTCTCAACTTAATCAGGGGAGCAAAACATCCAACTCCAGTGCAGTAACATACGTAAGATTAATAGAAACTGGTTCTCGATGATTTACTTGGCACAGATACCACAGCACTTAACATATGGCCTTTCTGCAGAGCAATGATAAACATATCAGAATCTAGTCAAAAACACTGAACCCCATTTACTGCAGGAGTAATTGTGTTGGGGATAAAATTCCTCTTGTTAAGGAATTCTACTAATAAGTTGATTTCGTAGGCTAAATGAGACACCTTGGGTGCATGATTTTGATCTGACTGTAATAAAAGGCTGACAGGTTGAAAATTAGGCACCTATTGACTGACAGAGTTCAATATTTTTTGTTCAAGACAGATACTTATATAAAAACTTTTTTATTTGTTTCTCATAATAAATGTTGAACATTTTTTGAAAAGATGGGGGAAAAACCCAACAGCCCCACACTCCATAAACAACAATTAAATAAAACGAAAAACTTAGAGAGAATGCATCCTTTTTTGGTTGGTTTTTTGATTTTGTTTTTCTTTGTTTTTTTTTAAGAACCTAAAATATCTGTATTTTCCTGAACTATTTTAGGCATAATAATTATCTATACCTTCTGCCTCTTTAATATGAGTGCTTGGTGCAGTGATAAGTGCTAAATACATTATTCAGTAGTGAAAACTAAATTGAAAAATTCTGGTGCACATTCTTGGATGCATAAAAAAAATAACTAATATTCAGAACAGGTAAAACATAATAATTTAATGTGTTTGTGTGCCTAATTTTTGTGTTTTCTGGACTTTGTCATCTCTATTTTTTTCTAATAAAACAATGAAGTTTTAAATGACCACTAGGGATGGACACTCCTTTCTTTCCATCCTGGTGGGTAATGAGAGAGACAACACCTCCAGCCATTATTCCTTCAAGTGCTGAGTGGGAGTGCAGTTAACTTTGATAGCATAGAAGTAAGTACATCTTTTATTGCATAGGAAAAAAATGTCCAGAATAACCTATTCAGTTTAACATTTTCACAGAGTAATTACACATAAAATTAGCTACCATCAAACTTTTTAGTTACTTTTCCCAATCATATTAGCTGCGTACATACACATTACATGTCTAAGAATGGATGAATTATTTTAACCTGGTAATATCCACAGAAAAAATCTAGAGTGATTTTTTTTTTCATTTTAATTGTTGGTAATTTGGGGTTTGAATCTCAAACTATAATTAATTTTTTGGATACTAGTGTAGAAAATCAATCTGCAATGTCTTGCTCATGTCTGTACAATTACTCATTAATGCAGTTTCAAATATCAAAAAGGTATCTGTTTTCTGTTTAATTTTTATGCTCTTTTGTAATAGGAGTCTTCTACTCCTGGGTCATCCTGAGGTATGTAAACAACATATGAACTTACTTTGAATGATATATAATCTCATAATTTTCTCTCATAAAATGACATATACAAATCAAGGAGCTAAAGCATGGAAAGTAACATATTTTGGTCTTGTGACTAATGGTAACCTGGTGCTATTGAATTACTGAACTGTGTCTGAGAACTAATGAGAAAAATTTCCCAGGGGAATCTTTATCCAATGCACTTGGAGAGCACCTTGGGGACTCATTCCGTGTCTGTCACCTTTCCCGTCTCATTGACACTCAGCTTCTTTACCACCATTACACTGTGCAACCATTTCACTTTACACCTCACGATTAGAATATTAAAAGGAGAGAATACTACACTACTTGCTCCAGATAGCAGAGTTGTTTTTGACACTTAAAATAGAAATTGTCACTGAAATATCACAAGGACATGACTATCTCCAGCTCCAGAGCACCCAAAGAACATTTTAAAACTCAGAGGTGTATTATTTTGAAACCACTCTTATTTTTTGTCATATTTCTTAAAGAGCTTGTTTTTTTTCATTTCTTAATTAACAACAAAACACTTAAGGATATGTCATGTCATGTAGACCACAAAAATGATTCCTCTAAGGTAAAATTTGCTCCTGTCATAATAGCAAGGACTGAGTCACTGGTATTGATTATATAATGATGAATTTGTAAATGAAGGAATAGAAACATCATTAGCAAAAATATATCATTTTCCATGTGGTAAATATTTGGTGAAGACTTGTGCAGCCTTAAAACATAAGGAAAACCCTTCAGTGCATGTAAATGGCTTTAGTTCCATTGATTTAAGAACACTGCTGATTTCCCTCAGAGAGGATTTGTCTCATCTGTCTTACATCCATATTTAGAAGAACTTTGGTGTATCCCGTTAGGGCCAAAACCTGCCTTCCTCTGAATAGCTCCTTTACTGAAGTGCACAGAACTAGTCTCATGAGTAAGAGCAGGGAGGATTTGGCCTCAGGGAATAAAGCTCAACTTAAAAAAAGTTTGAAAAAATCCAACTACATTTTTTAGCTTAAAAAGTGCTCTAATTTCACCTGGTTGGTGATTTCAGGCAGAAGCTAATTAAAGCCAATGGAGAATTTTAAAAATTAAGAAAAAAAAACACAAATTAGGACAGCGGAGGGAAAATGTTTCCTAATTATATATAATGAGGATGTCTTCTACATAGTGCAGCAAATGTTCACCTTCTCTATAATACCAAGAGTATGATGATTTCTGCTGTGTGGCCCTGGGTGCTACACATACAGCTGCTTGTACCCATCGCACAAGTATTTGATTTTATTAAAGAGTTCTAGTTAGCCAAATGTCCATAGGGGTCACCCACTGTGACTTGTGTAGAGACTGAGAAGTACTGAACATATTTGACTGTTGATGATATTAACAGAACTATTGCCTCCAGCGGCTGTTTTCATCGCTGTGTTTTGTTGACACTGAGAAAGTGTGGGAAGGGGAGATCATTTTGGCAAGTGTTAGGAAGAAGTCAGGCTATATGCTGAGTTTGGTTTTGTCTTCTGCCAAAAAAGATCTTTCCATGGAATTGAAAAAACCTGCTGTCATTCCATCCTGCTTCTTCTAAGATCATGGGATTTCTGCTATGGACTCCTTGAGGACAGGCTGAATGCAGTATTTTCTTCACTAGTAAGCAGCCACTGGTGTGGCTATTATATCTTGAAAATATTTGAGTGTAGCTGTTTCAGCCTTGCATCATCAACAGATCAGTCTTTCACTGTTGACTCAGCAAATATTCTTTGCTCTAAACAAAAGGAAAACTCACTCTTGCAGTTGTAGATTTTCTGGAGGATTCTATGCCCTTCTCATGAATTCTGAGTTTCAGAGGAGAGGTAAAGGAAAATTGGAGACTGACTTAAAAATGTCAATATTACTGATAATGTATAGGGAATGAAAAAAAACTGAAAAACAAACTCTGTCAGGAATTATCAGTCCTCTGACGTTTGATTCAAGCCTTTGATGATGTGAAAAATAGTGATGACGATGAATAGGGAAATCATGTTTCAATGATCTCTTCTACAGTTACTCTGAACCTACTGAAATTACAAATGTTTTAAGTCTTATTTGTTTTACTAGACTGAGTTTAAATAATTAGAACTGGGAATAGTCATGCATGTCTGTGACAACTGAGGATGAAGCACTTCTGCTCAGATGATCTCCTTCATCTCTGCTCTGCATCCATTCTGCACAGAGGGAAATAAATGAATAAGAAGCAAGGTTGTGAAGATCTATATTACCAGCTCTAGCCTGTTCACCTTTACCTTTCTATTTTGAATTTCAGGTCACTCTACTTTATTCCAGGTTCAAACCAAAATTCCTTTATGTTCTGTTGCTTTAACTGGTCTGAGATCTACCATTCATGAACAGAATGTGAAAGAGGAAGCTAGTTTATGGTTATTTTAGAAAATTTCTTTGCTTTTCACTTCAGAGTGCTTAATCTTAAACATAAAAGTCTGTGAGCTGGTCTATTTAAGCTTTCTCTATGTAGATATCTAGATATAAGTAAAAAGATATGAGAGCTATTTTTGTTTGTTTGGCTTTGTTGGTTTTTTTTTAAGCACTAACCTACAGTTTACACATTACTGTCTTGTCTTCTACATGGCAAAATACCATTCTTTTGAAAATATATATGGGAAACACTCCATGTCAATACTTACAGTATCAGGAGACAAGTTGTGAACCATATTTCTTTGTCTTTCTCAGAAAGATAATTATGAGTGTGGCAGAGTAAGAAATCCTTATACTCCTTGTTTTGCAGGAACCACATGAACCAGATACTTGATTCAGTATCATGTTAGTACTGCTACAGGCAACCAGCTGTTTCTGTAGAAGTTGAGATTTAATATGCATTTAAACATTTTCTCTGTGACCTCTCTCCCACACATTAAATTTCTTACAACTGGCTCTTATGAGCTTCTCAGGGAGAGTTTTTGATTTTGATTTGATGAGGCTCTGTTAAAGCTTCCCAAATCCATGACTTCCTTATGTAGAAAAATGTCATAACTAAAACCTGAGGGCAACTAACATATATGAACGTACTACTAATTCCATGAATCCTTACTAGTACGCAATACTGATTTGCAGGTGAAATTAGGTATGTTTCACCATTTGTCATTTTACTTTACCACCTTGGACTTAACAAAGGCATCAAATCTATGGAATTTCTATGTAAATGTATATATGCATTGATAGAAATATGCACTTTAGAAAGAGTCTCTTAAGGCCAAGAAAGTTCAAATGTAATCCTCCCACTGCCACAGATCTGTGTGCAATTTTCCTTAAGTTCAAGTAGGGATGCATAAATAGAAGTAGCAGAGCATCTGACCCATCACTCATATTCAGGACAGTTTCCCTGTTTCAGATATTTATGTTAAAGTTACTCTATTTCGAGCAATTCACATTTTCTTTTGAGAAACCGTGAAGGCAGAGAGTTATTAAGAAATGTGTTACGTGAATTTCCATAGGGAAAGGAAAAAAATGAATGCAGAACCACTTTCAATACCTCACTGTCTAAAACTAATGCTATGGTGGACATCTGAGGCAAGAATAGTCACTGTTCATTGATGACATAAAAAGCTTGCCTTGAACTTTTGCAGGCTTTTAAAGAAAAAATATTTTAATTATAACCATCTTTTTTAGGAGTGGGAACATTTTGTTGTGGATATCATGTATTTTGCTTACCTAAGTGCAGTGCTTTGAATAAAACAAATTATATATGTTTAAGCTTAATTGGTGTATCTCAAAATCTTTCTCTGCAGACCCATGTCTGAATATCTTCTTATTCTTTAATATATAATTGAGAATGTGCAGTGAAACACTAATGTAACTACTCTCTAGTGCCAACAGCAGACATATCTGGCCAAGAGGATAAATAAAGTTTATATAGTTTTGTTCAAGGGCCCGATTAGCACTATTTATCTGTCATTCCTTTCAGTTTTTGAGATTTCATTACACTGAGCTAGGAGCTGAACATGTACTGTTTTGATCATTCATCCTGATCTGGTTTGTCACAAACAGCTGAAAGTTCTGCTTTAAATGACTTTGATGGTGTCAGTGCCAAAGCAAACGTGGGGTATATGTTTACAGTCTCCTTTCTTATGCATGTCTGGGGCAGAAGAGCTATTGAAGCAAATTACTTCTCACCCACACAGAGGGTATTTCTTCAATGTCACAGCAGAGGTCATTGACAGGGCAACACGGAGAAGACAGCTTCCGAAGAAGAGTGTGCTTACATTTTCCATAATGCTCATCCAACTTTTCTCAAACACTCTCAAGAAAAATATATTTAACCCTTTATAAATAGTAAATGCAAATACAAAAATACATCTTTAAAACCTAAAGCATCTGCAATATTGTATGATGTTTTCAGGAATAATCATCACATGCCACAGTAGCCCCATAGTTCTGGTAACAGCCAGAATGATACATCATTTTTGTGTTTTAACAATAAACATTTTTAACTGCTAATCTATTCAATAAGGCTATATAATTTCTTGTTGATGTTGCTATACTGACCTCTGCAGGCTTTGGAAGTTTGGAACATTGTTTACTGCGGTGACTGCTGTGACCTATGCAGCTAAATGAGTCTGTAGCACCAGAACACTTGAGGGCTAACATACTTACCTGAGAGCTGCATTTCTTCTTAGTTCTAAAGAACAAACTGTAATAGAATTTAAGGTAATGATTTAAAAGTAGATGTTCTTGATGCTCGGAATAGGTTACTTTAGGAAAAAGTAAAGTGAAAAAATAGGTATTTTAATAGGTCCATAACAGATGTGGGGGATTGTGATATGACTGGGTTATCAAGAAATGCAGCTATTTTAGAAGAATAGTATTATTCCTGTTAAGCTTGTCTCTTAACAAAACAAACAAACAAAAAAAATCTGCAATATATTCAATCCAATTTGATCCAGTCTGTTATTCCTAGATACAATTAAATTAAAAGTTGTGTATGTTCAGTATAACTTTTATAAGTTTTCTCAAGTAGGACAGACACACCAGGATGAATGGTGATACTTAAATGATGCAAAGTTACCCGTCTTCTGGGTTTCGGTGTCTTAAGTTAAAATAATTTCACAGACACAGCACAATGCATGCATCAATCTAGTCTGGGTTAATTTGTGTTAAATACTTACTGCCTTTTTGGAGTTAAGTGTGTTTCTTACATTTATTCATGTCCAAATACAATTTTTCAATTATGGTCTGACACTTCTTTTATACATATATATCATTTTTGTAACTTATAGTCGTGTTTGGCTGACTTACAGAGCTATGCCCTATACCTTGTTTATGTTAGAAACAAAGACTCTCTGAAATGCAGCTCTGTTTATAACTATTTGTGGTTTAACAAATGACAAAATACAGAAGACTTAAAAATCTTGGTCTGGAAAAAATATCTCAGTCTGGTTTATGTTTTCATCTACTTTCCCTACATTTATTGATTTTGTTAACTGTTTCAGCTATTCACTGTACACTTCTCTGACCGCATCGTGTTTATGTTGTATGCAGGTAACTGACATTTGAAGAAAAACAAAACATACAGGATGAAGTCCTGACTCCTCTGAAAGCTCCCATTGACTTTAGGAAAGCCAAGCATTTTCCTGCTGCATTTTTGTCACTCTTGCTTCATCTTCAGAATTAAATGATCTCTTTGACAAATTCAAAGTTTATCTAACTAATCTTTTTCTGTAAGAGGCTGAGAGGTTGTACCCTGAGACAAACAGACATATGGACATGACCATCTCCACTATTTGTGGAAAAAAACTGTGCATTTTGGGATGGATTATCACTTAGTTTGTATTAAATTTTCTAGTAGTCCGGTACTGTTAACCAAGGGATGCCAATAGAAGGGCAAAACAGAAAGCAATTGGTAGGAGAGGAAAATATACATGGGAATCTGCAATGCAGTTCTTTAAATATTTGGGTTAACATTCACTTCCTCAGTTTTATTTTTTTCCAGTTTTTAGTGTTGCCAAAACAAATGATCTGAGATAACTGGAGATTTTGTCAGAGAGGAGAAAGATTTTGAGAATATTATTCCATTTATCTGGACAATTTGCATTACAAAAGTCTCTATATCATATATCATAATCTCCTAACTAGACTACATGCTGGTCATCGTCTTGTGCTGATTCCTGTGGTGCTCAGAGCTCTGGATGAAGGGATGAATTTTTGTGCATTTGTAGGCTGTCTATCCCAATTGTTCTCATCCAAATAAAGAGCAGTGTCAGCAATGATAATAAAGTTTCCATAGTGCAAAATTCTGGCACACACCTAATGTTCTTCAGTCACAGAAATGCAGTCAATCTATGGTCTGTGTGACCAAACTAGGGCTGATCTGAAGTAGAAAATACACCAGTAAGGATAGTGAAGAATATAATTCCTCAAAATCAAATGTTTTACTCTGGAGAACTGGTCCTTTTGCTCCACACTGTTTGCTAATGTTAACATAGCCACATTGTCTTGCTCAAAAAATATTGACAGAGTTTGAGACTAAACCCCTGTGTCTTAATTGACAGCAGGTAGTAAGCAAGCATGGGCAAAGATAGATTCACTTCTGGCTACCAGCAATTTTCTATAGGCTGGCAAAGTAAGAAAAGGGCTACTGGATGCAGAATGTGATTCCCCCCACTTGTACCTCCCAAAAGGAAACTCTAGGGAACTGCAGGTAGAGGTAACACAAGAGCAGCAATGGCAACTGTGAGTCCATTCTCATACTCAATCATACTGCCTGCACAGCAAACTGAAGTTTTGAGAAGCCTGAACTGGCTTGACAGACTTTATGTTTCCATGTGGTGTAGTGCAAAGAGGAAAAGCCTAGGCTTTGGTTTAGTAAAACATGTTCTGGCTCTGGGCCCCCATGCCTTAAAAATGCCTTTAGAGTGGGGACTGTTCGGGGCCTGTGGCTGGCCCAGGCACACACTGTTCATGAGCAGGAGCTGAAGCACTTGTGTCCCCATTGCAATGGGCAGTTAGAGGGCTGCCCCAGGCGTGTCTTCAGCTGTAGTTCACCAAGAAGTGACTGCTCAGAGCCTGCCAGCAGTGTCTCTAGTACATGGCACAAGTACATAGCAAATTGGAACCAGGAAGACTCTCCTGGCTCACTAAATTAATAACCTAGATGCACCCTATGTCAGCATAACTAACCAGAGGAGTTATGATGTGACTGTTTTTCCTAGGACATTTCAGGACTGTTATGACATTCAGTATGTAGCTGTTTAATTAACCTGGAATATAGGCTGGAGGACCACTGAAAGTTAAGATAAGTAATTAATTTTTTCTTTTGCTACTGTTGTAGTTAGACAACATAGTAAATTCCAAAGCTCTATAGAAACAAAACTCATAGTATTTGAATTACGGCTCTTGTGTATTGATCCCAGATTACAGCACCTGGACCAGTGGTCTAAGGAACCATCAAAGCCTTCTTTGGACTGTCAGCCTTGATTGCCTGGTGCTCACATCAGGTCTATACTTTAATGTGAATGATCATTAAGTGTTACATTCCCACACTTTTCTGTTTTGATGGAAATTTGGGGCAGGATTGTGGCCTGATTCTGTCAATGTAAAGAGCATAGTTTTGCATTTGCCCTAGAAGTTTCTAATTTGTGCTCATTTCTCTCTTGGATCTCTGTGAAAGCAGTTGAGCAGGATGTCAGCTCCTTTTTATTTTTCTAAGCACAAGCCTTGTTACATTTTGCTTAATCTTCCATCCGTATGGTGACATGTAAAACTGAAGCTTGACCATTTAAGAGTTCAGCAATACACAGCCTCCCAGCAGGTCCCCCCAGGGCACTGTGTCAGATGGTATTAGCAGAAGAACCAAAGTGAGTGTCCCTGCTGCACTGCCTGGACATGTATAACTGGAGCATTCTGCAATCGCAGAGTGCCGTGTGTACAACAAACTGTAAGCTCCCTTTAGACCATAATATAACTTTCCACACATGCCCTTAAAACTAAATTGTGTTACAGTTGCTCTAAGAAATAGAAGTAAAGAAGTAAAATGGCAAGTCAGTAAAACAGCATCTTTGCCTATTTCCCCTTTTGAAATCCATTTTCTGATGGGCATATAAAACTCAGTGTAGGGCCAGATACAACTTGTTGTGTACTACTACTCCTGGGAAAAGGAGTAGTCTTTATGCTATTTAGGTGGCACAGAGCAGATACAAGAGGGACTGTGTCCCTTTTTGCAGTGTCTGTGGTGCTATTTATGCAACAGACTAGATTTGATACCTCATTACGGATATAAGCAGAAGCACCACCCATCAATTACACAGAGATTTTACTTTGCATACTTCAGGAGCTGAACTTGCCTCAGTTCTTCTGAGATGGTGGACATAAAGCCTTTTTATGATGGTTTCTGATTTTCAAAAAAACTCCACTATAGTATGTATAGTGTGCAAATAGACTTTGCACTGTACTGTAACTATCAGTAATGGTGTGCAGGCTACAATTTAAGGAGAACTATTAGCCTTCTGAGATGTTAAATTACCTTAGAGCATGCAATAATAATAGTATAGGAAAAGACAGCACCCTAGTGGGATGAAACAAAGAACACTGAACACTTTTTAGCCTGATTGTACACAGCCTCAATAGCAGCACTTCTTGTTCACACAAAAAAGTTCCTTCCTGGGAAGCATGGTTGTTATACAGTGACACTGTATTTTTCTTGCACAATGGCTTTAATTTGGTAAAGTACCTTATTCACACCTGGGTCTTTGAGCAATTGTATGGTCTCACCCCAGCTAAAACAGCTGTTCATGAGTTCAAAGTTAGGCCCATCCTTAAGAGTTAATCCAAATATGGCCTCTAAATTTTGTTGGCTTTCATATTTTCTGACCCAAGGAATTGGATCTACTTTAAGTTAATATATCAGCTTGGGTTTCCCTTTTTTTTCATTTTTCTCTTTAACTAATTTTGGTTATTTTTTAGATCTTCAAAGAATTTAATGCAGCCTTTTTAGTTTAGTGATGTCAATGACAGGAATTTTATATTTTTTAGCACAGTTCACAATCAAGCTGACCAGATGGAGCATGCAATTTTTTGACAAGTGGCTGAAAACTGGAGTGGGGAGAAATCTGTTTTTCTGAAACTATACTCTACTTATTTAGCCCATGAAAAGAAACTGAGCCCAGACTAAAGGCAAGTCAAAAATTAAACATTTTAACCACAAAAGAAGAGAGAGAAATGGTATAATCTGGACATATACTTGTAAGGTGGTCTGACCCACTGGTATGTAATGGCTCAAAGTCTGGGCCATTGATAACTTCTTTCATTTAAATACTGCTGGAGTGCTGCCACATTTTCTTGAATTCCCTGTCTGAATGGCACACCCTCCTCCCCAAACATTGGAAACAAGTAATCAATCGAGCAAATTAACTTTCTCTTCGTGCCCTAAGATTAATTTATACATTTTTAAAAAATTACATGAAGTGAATTTATTTTGCAGATGATAAGTGAGAACTTCAAGCATCTATCTCTGAGTTAAAGGTCTCAGGTACTTGAAGGCCTACTGCCCTGAATAAAAAGATTGCCCGTGTATTTTTTTGCCTTTGTAAGTATGTAGTGCAACAGACCTCCTGCTATAGTTTCAACAGCAGCAACGTGGAACAAGTTGAGTCTTTCAAATGAATGGTATGTTTAGCAAAACAATATTTTAACTGTAATTTTCTTTGCATAGAAATAAATAAGGTTCAGTTTTATATTGCAATATGTAGCCAAAAACAGTGTGGCTTTTAGGAGAGTGTGCTATAGCAGTGGTTTTGCCCATTCCCACTCCACTCTGTGAATATCCTGGCAAACCAGTTTGTTGACTATAGCCCTCAAATACTGGTGAATTCTCAGCTCATGTTGGCAAGTGGTCAGTGACTTGGCTTCACGAAAAAAACACTGCTCTTAGTCTACAAAAATTAGTTGGAAAAATGTCTGGATTTGTATTCACTTGTATTTCTTCCTGTAGACTTACATTTTATCAGTCAGGAAAAGAGTATTGCTGCCTGCATAAGTATTTGTGACTGTCCTTCCCTCCCATCCCAAAGTCTGAGTAAATATCTAAAGATACTGATACATTTTTATTGTCATCTCTTAGTTTTGACTACTCATTTGCTTTTGTTGATCTTATTTTTCAGCAATCTGAATATTTCTTTAGTCTTCTATTTTGCTCTAGAACTAATATAAATGTTACCAAGGGACTTTGACCTTTTCCATAGAAGGTGAATGTTTCATAGATGAGAATACCTGGAAAATATGGGACTTGTGTAGCTGTGTGGCTAGGTGCATAATATGGGCACAGTATGGGCAATACATTGGACAGAGAAATAGCAGACTTCTATGGTTTAACAAGAATTGTGCAAATATGCAGCCCTCAATGCCATTTATGAATTAATCAAGTGCACAAGCACCTCTTATGAGGACTTCATATCAAGTAAGAAACTTGCCTAGGGACATAATAGTAAAAGACCCCTAAAAAACTCATTAATAGGAATTGCATCTTCCAATTTCTAATTTAAATATATAATAGAAAAAGAAACAAGCTGTATTAACTTTCCTCTGGACTTGAATTAAAGATAATATAATGCAGGATTTACAGAAGTTTGAAAAAAAATGCTGAATAAATATGTATTTTTATATTTAGATAGCACCATTCCATCAAGACATTTCAAAAAGTAATTTTGACATGGATGCAAATAATATTTTCCCAGGCACTTATTTTGGGTACAAAAGACTTCATTTTGTTGTCATTACTGACACATCCTTTTCTCAGGAAGCACAATATGCTCCAATAAAAACAAGAGAATGGTTAAGTAGGACAGGTCCATTGTGACTCACCTGTCTGCACATCCAACTCTTTTGCAAGGCGGGAGAAAGGAGTTTAGCTTAACCTTTGAAACAGGAGCAAAATTAGGTAAAGTTGTGTGAAGTCACTATATTTTTACTTGGCTATTATGGAAGTACTTTTAAATGCTACCAGGCAGTTCAGATAACATAAAAATTCCAATACTGCCTTCGACTCGAGTCAAGGGTACACTTAAAGAGTTATTAGCGCCCAGCAAAGTGTGTTAAGTCTGACATTCATGATGTCTCAGTTATTAAATAGATACTAGTACACGTACTGATTTTCTTATAAAACTTAATAATGATAATGACCTTTCCATTTAGAATCAAGCTTTCTATGCTGAAAACACCAGCAGATTTATAGAATTTTATGCTAGATGCAAATTACAGATCATTGTCAGTTTTTCATATATACAGAACTTGAAATGTATTTTTCACTTTTCATCTTGAACATTCATGTGTCATAATGACCATCAAATGTATATATTTCTATGCATAGCTAACATAATTGATGTTACACTCAATTTCTCATTTGATTTAGTGCTCCTCTGCACCAGTGCATTATTCCACTGAGGTGATCTGCACACAATAGTGCCTTTAAATGTTAAAAAAAAAATTACAAGAAAATTGTGCCAGGGACAATGCTACAGATACTAAACAACAGAGTAGGTGATTTGGATGGCAAAACACCATCCTCAGTCAGACTAATATATAAATCTTTTTGGATAAAACATGAAAACAGACACTGAGGCTGTCATTTTGCCACTCACTGCTGTAATACTACTGCAGGGATTTTTCTTTTTGGATACACTGAGTGCTGATAAGGTACGTTCATAAAGAAAATGCCAGATATTGCTAAATACTGAAAATAATTTGACCTGGAGCACTGAGTTTAGTCAAAATTATTGGTTTCAAGAACCAGATTTTCATCTACTAAAAAATCAACATATTCTCTCTGTCTTCAATAAGGCTATGCCAGCCTATTTGAGCCCAGGATCTAGCCCATCTCAATAATGTATGCAAATAAATCCTGTGGGGATTACGGCAGCTGAGAATTTGACCCCTGACTCTCTGCTACACAGAGAAAAAAAGAAATATTTTTTAGAATATTTAATATATTTTCTTATGCATGAACTAGGGGTTATTTTTAAAACAAACAATCAAGACTCTGCTTCAGCAGAAATGATTATAAGCAACAATGAATACGATAGTGACCACATTTCTTATTTTTCCTATTTTTCCTTTTTCCCAAAAAGTCCTTTTCCCCATACCTCTGTGCAATGCTTCATATCCCTTTTAGCCACCACGTTCACGTCTGATTCTTTCTTAATTATCTGAGATGGCCAAGTTATGTGAGGAAATATTTTTGAATAATTGTACTCTGAAAGGGTACAATTTATGTGACTTCAAGTTTATTTACATGAAAAAAATAATTCTTGCAAAATTGCATCTCCCGTTACTTTGGAGGTCCCTACTTAATGCTGGTGATTTTAGAGCACACCATAAAACTTTAAGGGTGGAAATTATCCACTTCACTTCAGGGATCTGAATTAATCCGAAACTGTCCCAGGAAAAATGGAAGGGGAGAATTCATTTCACCTACCTGAGACCTCTACCCAAGGCTGACATTGATTGCACCCCAGATATGCCTGTTTTTCTCCACTGACTATAAAGCAAGAGATGCAGATGCCAATATTTGTCAAATTCCAACCTAACTTCTTCATTCCCAGAGAAACAGAAAATTCCCTCATCTCCCTCAGGATGACCCTGTCTTAAAGGACAGAATCCTCCAGGATACTCTGTGATATGCTTTTTAACAGCATTTATTCTCAATTGCTTTAGGATCAAGAGTCAAAGATGAAAGATGCTTGCTATGGATTGGGCAAGACTTCTGAGGAAGGGGTAAAGAGATCAAAGAAAAGGGTGAAAAATGTTGTCTCAGGAACTGGATAATACCATGCCAGCTATTTCCTCTTGTGGAGAAGACAGAGCTTGTCATTTGGTTCCCACAGAGAGCTCACAAAGCGAATTTTACTTGTTCTGCCCGCAAATTTTCTGAACAATGAGTACCTACTCCAGGAATTAAAGCATATACCTCATTCACATAATGTAATGTTAACACAAGAATAAAGAAAGGTTCCAAGAAAGTGATTCTGAAAGATCTGAGCATTTTCTTCCCAGACACAGGACCTCAAATGACTATTAAATCACCTAAGACCACGCAGTGAAGTGAACAGCATCTTTCTGCTTTTTGAAAAACAATGCACTGGCATTCTGTGCTTAGCTATCATGATGCCATCCAGAAAATTTAAGTCTATATATGATGCTACTTTCAAAAGCAACCAGGTCAGCTAAAAGCTTACAAAAGTGAATTTCTTGATCACTTTTATATAATTCCATTTAAAAGATAACAGTTAAAGATTTCAGGGAAAGAAATCAAAAACTGTAACACACTAACACAGTGAATGTAAGAGAATAACAGTTAATACTTTAACTTGAAGTAACAGAAGAGTGTAAAAATACTGAATTTGTTATCTTTGAGGAACTAATTTTTTTTTTGGCTTTACAGAGAATCATGTGGGTTTTCTTTCTACAGATACTGGAAACTGCTAAGCATTAACAGGCAAGAGTGGTTTACACAGTGATTGATATTAGCCAATTTTACAAAAATATGAGGGTATTGCTCATGCTGTACTCCATCTAATTATTTTTATTATTTTACCATGGCTGTGGTGGAATTCAGTCCCAGAATCTCAGATCTGGGTAAACTGTCACATTAAATTTATAAGGGAAACAATTTCTAGTGGGGTTTGGGTTAGTTAAAACCAGAAATGTATTTAGAACAAATCCCAGTTTTGAACACCGCTGGACAGGTGGGAAATTTGTGGATGCCAGCTTATGGCCAGGATTTTTAATGCATTGGAATAACTGCGTGAAAGAACAGTTCAGCAACTTTATTGCTGCATTTTTGCAGAACACACTCATTTTGAAAATGTTATGCTAAAAAATACTGGCCATCTCTGAGGAACTGATCTGTTTATTATCAGTGGGTTCGTGTAATAAATGTAGAGTCGGTCTTTAATATTACAGAAAGATCTAGTCTAAACTTAGAAATTCAAAGTTAAAGATGACATTCTACATTTAATTCATCTTCTGGCACCTTGTTATTGAAGAACATATAATGCTAACATCACACACAGATCTGAGGCTCCACCATTACCTAAGCACAACAGGGTGAGATAACGACAGTGTGTCAGCCTTTTGTTGGTCCGTGTCACAACCTTCACGTTACTTTGTGAGAAGAACTGCTGTCAGGGCATTTCAAGTTGCTTTTGAAATAGTGCCAAGAATGAGGAGGCCCCACTGTCCAATTGCTTTTCCAGTATTAACAAACTATATAGGGGGAAAAAAAAAGAAGAAATTGCTCAGTTTGCATCTCAGTGCATGAAAAATCCTAAAGTGTTGCAGGGACAATTGATTATCCAGAGGGCAACACATCATTTCTCACTGAAAAAGGCCCTTTCTGGCATCCTACTGGTTATCTATATGAACATTTCTTTTGTATTTTCCTTTCAACAACTGAGAAATAAAGAAGAGATAGAAAATGAGGTTACAGGGAAAAAATCAGGAGAAAACAATGATTCATAAGATTGTTAGGCTTTTCAGCCCCCTGTCTAAGGATAACCATTTTGTTTCCTTAGCAATACTCATCCTACAAACTACAGCAAATATTTTTCTTCATTTGTTCTTTAGGGATCTTGTTACAATAGACCACACTCTCTATACTAAAACTATTTTGTCTGAATGAGAGCAAAGTGGCCTTAAATGTAGCTGACATGATTTTAGGGAAGTTCTAATTATCCAGAAAAAGTTCCACAATCTCTATTGTGATTCATTACTCTTTGTCACCACAAACTGGTAGCATTTACAAAGACAATTAACACTGGAATAGTTCCTTCCCATGATGGGACTAGTCACATGACTTAAAGAGAATTCTTAGTGAAGTGATATGTTGGTTTGAATATTTCAAAATATCACTACTTATGTAAATTAAATAGAGATTAGCACTTGATGAGTCACAATTTCCAGTGATTTATAGTTGTTAAAAGGTTGAAACCCTTTTTTTCTGCACAGAAAATAAGCAATTTAAAGACAGGTATAGGTTTCTTTGCTTTGGTTCATCATACCATATATTTAAATAAAGAAAGAAGAGAAATCTAACTGCCAGTCAAACAACACACTGACTATTCTCTAGAACATGGCATATATGAACTAACTAATTCCATAATATATAATATACCAATTTTCTCAATCCTTGGTCTCTTTTCAGAGGTGTTCAAGCTGTGACTTTTCCGGGCCGGACAGTCTCCTATCTCATAACAGACTGGAATTGTAGACAATCTTTGCTGCTGTGGAATTAAAATAATTTTTGGAAACATGGGGAACTGCTCCTACCATTATTTTAGCTTTTGTTTGATACCTGTATTAGAGAGTATTACCTTGTATTTGTATTTTCTTTGTGCGAGGTTTTGATGGCAGGGGAGATTATAGGGTGAGAAGCTGCTAAAGGCTTCCCCCATGTCTGACAGAACCAATGCCTGTTGGCTCTAAGGAAGTCCCACTGCTGGCCAAGACCGACACTGCTGGGACAATGTATTTCAGAAGGGGGGAAAAATTATTGGACAGAAGCATCTGTGGATGAAGAAGAGAGGAGTGAGAATATGTGAGAGGAACAACCCTGGAGACTCCAAGGATGGTGAAGAGCAAGAGGAAAGAGGCCCCATGGAGAGAGGAACACACACTGGAGTAGGTTTGCTGCCAGGACTTGTGATGCCAAAGGGGACCCAAGCTGGAGCAACTGTTTACTGAAGAACTGCACCTCATGGGAAAAAAGGGACCCCACGCTGGGGCAAGGGATGGACTTCTCTTCCTGAGGAGGAAGGAGCAGCAGGAACAAGATAAACTGATTGTAACCCCCATTCCCCATCTCTGTGCCCTCCTGGGTAGAAAGAGGTGCTAAAGTTAGGCCTGGGAAGGAGGGAGGAGTCAGGGGGAAAGTGTTTAAGATTTTCTTTATTTCTCATTATCCTACTCTGATTTTGATTAATAAAAACTCTAAGTAACTTGCCCAAGTCTTTCTTTTTGATTTTACCTGTGATGGTAATCACCAAGGGATCTCTCTCTTCATATCTCAACTCATCTCTCCACTGTCCAGCTGAGGAGGGGAAAGATAGAATGGCTTTGGTGAACACTTGGCATCTAGCAAAGTTCAAATCAGTTAAAGATTCAGTCCTCAGTGTATGAAAAACATGGTGTCTACATAGAACCGATTTTATGTTTGGAACTGTCATCTATATTTCTAAAGAAAGATCCATTTAAAATGCAAGCAGCACTTAAAATTTTCAGCTGACAGTGGGTTGTTATGGCCACTGACACGAATGGTTGGAAGTGTCTCATTCTTGATATGAGCACTTAGCCCCAACTTATGCTGTATCACATCAAGACAATATCAAATATATTGCATCCTTCTTATTCCCTAGAATAAAAGTAAATAGAAATAAACAGGCAAGAATTTATTCATTTATTTAGATATATATATATATATATGCACAAACAGGGCTACATACTTAGATTACCCACACAAGAAGAAGGTAGAAAAAGATGCCTCTGGAGGAGACAACATGACATCTTGTTTTTAGTGGTTTCCTAGGACAAGATGATGTGTAATTCAAAGCATTGTCACAAATTACATTAGTAAATAAACCCCTTTACCCCCATGAATACACAAGACAGATTGTTCCAATTGGGTGGAATAAAGCATGGATTGTCATGTGTGATTAATTTGGACATTTGAAAAAGTTTCATATCATAATCCTGAAGTTTAGTTTGACAAAAGTAAAGACTAAACCATTCTAAAATCATCACAAAAGTGTATTCAGTTTTCAGGTCCCAAGTATAGCAATGAGTTGCAAGTCAGCTTAATTCTGTGCAGCAGAACAAAGAGTAATTTCTGCTGAAAACTTCTCAATGGATATGTAGATGAGAGATGAGATGCCATGTTGCTGAAATATTCAGAAGCTGATACCCATACCAAGAGAAATTCTGTAATGTAAAACACATCACTACCTTATTTTATTTTTTTTTTTTAATTTCTTGCTCTGGGGTTTCTCCCTCAATAAATTGCCTCCTTGACTGCTGGCTTCTGGAAAATCCTTTGGTCTGCTTGGCTTCCCAGCTGCATAGGCTATTCCCAGTCTCTCAGACACAAATAAAAAGAGTTGCCTGTAGCTCTACCTTGCCTGATTGGCACATATGGCAATTGATTAACTACAAGTGACATTGGGGGACTGTCATCAAATACAGCCTTTTTCCTAAGTTCCTAATGAAACGATGGACTCTCCCCTTCAGGGCAGAATCATCCATTAGGCCCATGTGGTCTGAGCTGAAGGCTGTAGGTTCCCATGTAGCAGTGTAATAACCTTCTTACGAAGCAATGACAGAGATTCTCTGAGAGATGAATGATTTAGAGAAATGACCTGCTTTGTCTTGCTTACAAGAGCAATTTGGGAAAGGTTGTATTGTTGACAGATGTCTACCTTCCTTCTGACACTTCTGCTCCTCCCCTTAAATTTCTCAGGGCACAGTTGCTGTGCACACCAAAAGTGATGTCACAATGGGAACACTTTCTGCTTCTGTAGTACCTTCTCTCAGAACAACTTTGTAAGATGCTTTATGAAAAGTACTGACCTTAACATTGCAGTGTGCTAACATTCTCAGCCTAGAAAGCAGCAGGGGCAAAGAGAAGTTCAGTGACTTGTTGTGCAGGCAGAAAAACTAAATACGAGTTCACAACTGAAAGGTATCACGTCAAAATTATTTAAAAGTGACTGCTGGAAATTTCCACATGTCCTCTGAGATGTAATCATCACTTCCATGAGAACTCCTAGTCTCTGGCAAACTGGATAAATTTGGATATGCTAAATTTTGAGTATCAATGCTTAACACAGTCAAGTGATACATGCCAGACACCTAAAAGGTGTGGAGGAAAGTAAGGTTCAGGAGATTTCACACAGGAGTACATCAGCTTAGAACTTCCATTGATCTGCATCCTGTGAGAGTGAAAACCATGTTCCTTGTAAACAACAGAACAATTCTTTTGAAAACATTCAGGAAGCCACAGGTTGATACATAGGGTGAAAGCAGTCTGTATTAATGCCAGTTTATGATGGTTTTATTTTTTGGTTTTATTTGTCGGTTTTACTTTTTCTGAAGGCCTAGGAAAAGATTTGTGTACTTTGTATCTCTCAGTTTTTTCCAGTAACGAGTGTGATAAAATCTCTCTTTGCCAAGTTTCATTCTTTAAAAATAAGCATCTGTCACTGGACTACTGAGGTCTATTCCATTCTCTTTTTCCATTTGTGCTGCCTGTGTGATCTGTGTATTGTCTATATGGGGACTTCTCAAGTCTGAGAAACTTAATGCACAATATAGACAGAGGTTGCTGAAGTAGCAAGTTTTTCATTCAGCATCACTACAAATACAGGTAACAGGATGGACTTGCCTTCCACAGTTCTTTATATGTTACTGTAAAGAGAAAAAGGAGTAAAGATGTCACCTCCATCAGCTGAAGCCTGTAGAATTGTGACTATATTCTTATTGTGGTACAGTAGAAATAGATTTCCAAAACTGGGCCTGAGAAAAGTTGAAAACATTTGTCAGGCCTTACTACTTCACTCTTAAAATTGCAGGTCAATATTCTTTGAATTGTTAAGGATTTCTTAATGTTTTGCTAAGTATCCATAACAGCAAACAGTTCTTCTGGCCCTATCTAGTCCTGCTTTCTATAAACTATGTTTTCTTTAAAAAAACAGAAGGTGGTTTGAGTACCAGGAGGAACGTTTGCATTAATAAGTCTAAATGTAGTCAAGGCAGTTATCATTCCTCATTTTATCTTGACTGTTCTGTCAACATAAAAATTTCTTCCATTCATTCATCATCCTTTTTTTCTATTGTTTGAAGACAAATCTAAATGAAATTAATTTTAACAAACCCTGGCTGTTTAAAACTTAGGAATGAAGTCTAAGCCATTCAAAAGTGATATAAATAGCTTGTTTGCTTAGATTCTTAGTCAGACATTTAATGTTCACCCTGATTTTAGTTACTTATGCATATTCAAGGACCTCTGTCATCATTAAATCCTTAAAAATATATCTCTTCCTTGGCACTTGTATCCTTGAATACCAGAGGTCAAGGCCCATGAAACCATCCATGTCCCTGTGCACATATCCATGTGTGCAAATTGGACCAAGCCTTTAACCTCTGATAGTCCAAGTTCACCTTCAAATTCAAATTGAACATGAAAAAAAAATCCAAGGCTTCCCTTCAAAATCCTAATGTTGCTGATGTTGGATGTTGTTCTACTCATGGATAGAGGGTGAGGCAGGAGAGAGCCTGGTTTTGCTAAGGATGGTCCTGCCCTCTGCAATTCTCATCCCAGATTTCTCACTGTCAAAAACTGGAAATACACTCCCAGAGCATACAGACAACCTTTATTTTCTCAGTAACAGCCCACCCTAGGTGGATGCTGGGTGTATAACTCAGAGCCTTTTTGAATACCAGCTTGTGAACATAAGCTGAATTTTCCTGTTTGGTGTGCAGTCAAGACAAAGTCTTCTCAATGATTAGGTGGGATGTAGAGAACATCTTGGAGGACATTTCACACAGAAGATCTGCTTTGCTGAAAATCAGAAATGTAGTGCACAAATCCATATCAGAATTTTTATTCTTGCTTTCTCAAAACAGTTGTATACATGTCGGAGGAAACAAAATTATTTGCGTGAGAGTTTCCGTAGAGTTCGGCGGTGTCAAGAGTTTTCAAGTAAACATGTATTTATTGCAAAAGGTAGACTTTGAGAGATTAGCACCAGTCTGGATACATTAATTTTCCTCCTAACAAGGACACTAATCTCTTTCAAAAGTCCTAATTGTTCCTACTCAGAAGCCATTAAAAATTGTATATTGTATTATATTGAGAGTTCATCTAATTTAAATGTGAAAATTTTGTAAACATCAGTATTATATTATGTTCCATTCATTCATTTGATGCTCTAGTACATTAGAGGGAGGAAATATGCATGCATTGAATTCTTGAGATTTTATTTTAAGGGCTGCTTTAATGAATTCTTAATTACATTATTCAAAAGGTCCATTATTCAGCATTCATCTCACTTCTAAATGAAAGTCTTTACCTGACATGTGAATGAAATGAGTCTAAATGCTTTCCATGCCACCTAGGGATTCGTAATAGACTTCTTGCTGAATGGCAGCAGCTGGTTTTCTTTCTGGTTTAAATTTTTGTGGATTATTTGCAGAGATGGACAGGTATGAAATACTCATCTGTCCCAAGCATCAGTTAACCCTCCAGTCTCACCAGATGTAATGCAGCCACAGTGCTTGAGACAGTTGGAAGTGATAAAAGCCAGGGAGAAAAAAGTTTATAACGCTTCTAAGGTTTTCAAATATATTGTATAGTTCTCAACAATTCTATGTTGTGCGGAAAAAGCCCCTTATTAAAGATTTTCTTCTGTTTTTATGATTCACCATGAAAAAAGTTGGTGAACATTATAAAAGGACTTGAGATCTGGTTTTTAAAAGTGGTAAGTTGATACTTCTTCTCATTCCCCATCCGTTTCAGTAGGACTAATATCTGGTATTAAATTTGGAAAAGAGCTTAAGAGCTCAAAATACTCCAGCAGTTCAGACAGTAACTTGAAATGAGTACATGCATGGCTCGTCAGGACTGTACTGTTGTTACATACATTGGGCCAAATTCCTCCATGCCTCAGTCCATATTTGATCCCAGTCAGCAACTGTATCATATGTGAGGTCAATTTGTTCTGGAATAAATCAGTATAGTAGAGCACTACCCATCCCCTAGAAGGGCTGAGGTAATTGGAGCGGATAACATTATAGTTATATTCAGAACCCGGGTAATATCTTTCTCTAGAAAATACTTATTTGCTTCACTGAGAGTTTTGCCCACATAAGGACTGCAGATTTTCAGAAATTGTCAGAAATTGCCTGAAAAAAGAAATCTTAATATCCGGAAAAAAATAATTCTTTTACTGTTTTGTCAAAATAAATTCAAATGTAACATTTATACTAGAAAAATGTGCAAATTGTGTGTCTGTAATTGATTATTTTCCTACTTGTTAATTCTAAATATGAAAAAAATATTTCCAATGGAAAGAACATTACTTAGAGCATTGAAATTATCATTGAAAATAGATACTACAATACTGTCTTGATTCCTTGTGAAAGGATTAAAATGTTCATCTCCTGAAGACTAATATTGTCTGTTTCACTTGCACTAAAAAGATAACAAACTTTCTCATTCCAGATTAACATACCATAGATAAATTATTGTGTACCTTCTATTCTTAGCCATCTATGTTTTCTAGAGCCACTTTGCAACAGAATCTGTATTAAAGCTTTTTCAGTGCTTTTGCAGTCCTTAGGTCAATTTCTAAAGTACATTTCTTAAACTATATTTTGTTTTTCATACATATAAATGGTGCTTTGCTAGGGTCAAGGCACTGTAGGATATATCACGACCTTTCCCCCTACCTGATTATGAAAAAGACTGTGAAATTTAATACGCTGCTTTAATTCCAGACCATTATTCAGGGCTCAATACTGGAAGGTGCTGAGCACATCTCATGAAGTGCCCAGCACTGCCAGTTCCCACCGCCTGTCTTGCTTATCACTGACCAGGACTGTGTTAATAATAAAAAAACCAGCAGTTGTGTGGCATGGTCAGGCATTGGTTAATGAAGCAGCTGCATTACTAAGCAGGCTGAACCACCTACTGATAAAAAAGTAACATTTTAGAATGCCTAAGAAATTTCAGATGAAAAAACATATTATCCACTCTTCTGATGGGCAAAATGCATGAGTGCTGCTCACAGGGACTCCCATTCACCCAGCCTAAAGCTCCCCTCTCTAAGAATGATTGAAGTGCACCCTCGAGGAGCCACATCACATTGTGCCTCTTACGCAGAAGAGATATTCCAGCATTGACCAACAATCAGCCTTTGAAGCTGATTTCTCAGTGAAGGACTGGTCTTGTCCCAGTTAAACTGAAAACCACATAAGTAGCCATGTAGAAAATAACAATGAAATTAAACAAACACATCCAGTGGCATTTATGATGCATTAAGGTATTTTTATTAAGTCACCATTTTCAGATTTGCTCACCCAGCTAATTTTCTCTTTTTTGTTGTTTTCCCTGTAGATCCCATTTATCCATCTAACAGCTCAGTTTATTTTTATGCACATCATTAAGGAAGATGAAATCTCAAATTCTCTCTAAAGGTTCTGGAATGAGATACATCTAGTTCTCAAAATATTTAAAGTATTGGTAACTTCTGCAGGGTGAAATGTATTCCCCAAAAGGCATACCCAAGGAACATAGTCTAAGCTTCAATACACACCAGGTACACTTAAAGATGATAAACTGACACTTCTGCACAGCATCAGACTAGGCAAAAATCTCCCTAATCTCACTGAATTCTATCATTTCAATGGAAATCAGTCAGGACTACGGTCTATCCATAATACTTAGGATACAGCCTATTGTGTCTCTCAAACTTTAACATTTTTTTTTAACAATGCTTCAATAAATTATGGAAAACTTGAGAGCAATGAAAAATTAAGGACAAAATTAGCAAAGGCATCATAGAATGCTTAAGTGGGGACACAGAATAGTTAAAAATGCAAGATTCATAGAGCAAGAAAGGGAACAAATAAAACAGAGCATGACTTCACTAAGTCTAATTGCAAAAAGATATTTTAAATACTTGGAAACATGTTTTACGCAATTGCTATCAAAACTCATACAAATATGCAGCTCTGATCATGTGTCTGGAGCCATGTCACAGTGCAAAACCACTTTTTCTGATTAGGAACCTGAAAACTTGTTTTGAACTTCCCAGAATGTAATTTGTATAGAAGCTAAAGGGTAACTTTGAGTGCTTAAAGAATACAAAGAGGAATTTCTATAGATATGTTCTTCCTAAATTTTACATTAATTACTATGTGAACGTAGTTCTGAGTCAAATGTCTATTACCTTTTCACTAACTGACATCAATAAGATTGTAAGAGCTTTAAAAGCTTATATGTACAAACCAAACAAAAAACTAACATAATTCCATTCTGTCTTGATGGCTAGGAAAGAAGAGCTGATGAGATATTCCATCAGATATTTTTTAGTACTCTGATATTTTAAAAGAGATGCTTTTTTAAGATGTATTTTTCTGTATTTCATGTATGTAAGGATATAAAGAAAGCCAGTGATGTTCATGAAGCAAGATGCAGTTTTGTCTAAAGTATTCCCAGAGAAAATGTTTCCTATTTTCAGTCATTTCTAAAATCCATAATAACAGATTTGACTCATTTCCCACTTCTTCAACTTTTAATTTGAGAAATTAAGTCCATTGGTGTCATATCTTGCTGGGTAGATAGAATATATGGGTGGTCCTTCTATCAATCAAAATTGTAATTACCTTTCCCAATTGTCTCTGATATTTTATTCAAAAAGTATTATGACTCCTAGGCATTACATATGTGATGATTGTTTTTATTGTTAATAATACTACTAATGAGGTTTTTGGATTCAGTGTATGTGATCCTATATGGTCTTTTCTTCACTTCTTCATTCCCTCTCTGTCTTCAGAGAGTTTTTTAAAAATTATTTTAGGGTAGTTCTGTGAACTAATGATAATATAGGCTGTGTAAAACTCACAATAAATTGTCACCCATTCTTTCAGAATTCACCGCACATATGTTATCCTGACTTCTTTGCAGAAGATTTGAGGTACAATCATATAATGCAGAAGTAATTCTTTATTAACCAGGCTCTCTGACTGCACTAATAATGGTAAACGTGAGCAAAAAGAACTTAAGAAGAACCACTTGATATGATAAAGGATAGTTCTTTTACTATTATCGTGCATAATTTCCCGTCTTCCCCTGCAAAAAGAAGAAATTTATAGCCATTTCCTGCATGTACCTTTTTCATTTCAGTTTGACAATCCTCAGCCTTTTTACTTCAGCAGTACCTTTGTCACTGGAACTGAGCATTTGAAACTTATTTCTAATTTGATAAAATATACATATGGCATTAGCATGCTAGAGGTAAAAGGTACTAACATCAAAGTCTGCACAGCTCACATTAGAATGATTTTAAACGGGCATTATATATTTATTTAGCAGGGAAAGAAGGAAGTCTCTTAGAAGCGGTGTAAAGGTTCTTAATTTTACTAAATGTTTCAGTAAAGCAATTTAATTAATCTTCTTACCAATAACTTCACTTCAATAGAGCAACTTAAAAACAGCTGTTATATATTTAGCAGTTTGGATATAGTTGCAAAACAGGTGCATTTTTGCTCTGCAGCCCTGAAGGAGTTAAAGGACATATATGCATATGATATCTTTAAACTTTCAACTTAGAATTATTGATGAATGTAAAGCTACTCACTCAAAATCATCTAACCTTCTTAACTGGTTAAAAGAGTTTAATCTTCTCAGTTATTAGGAGACCTTTGAAGTGAAACAGTGAAACTCACTCCTTCTGCCTGTTTCGAAAATTTTCATTGAGTGTAGACTAAATCACAGGGAAGTTTCGGCTGCAGCACTTCATCTACAGAGTAAGCTGTGGATTACTTAGTTGAACTTTGCTCCAGTCAAGACTTTGTAGTGCTTATAAATCTTGATTCCATCTAAGTTCACCTTAAATTAGCCTTGCAAAAACAATCCCTAAACTTCAAGTGTCTGCTTAGTGGCTTCTGGCTAAGTGCCATGCAGAAGCTGAGACACTGATTAATTGTCTTTGTTTCTTAAAAATACCTCATATTTTATTATAAGTAAAATATTGTGGAATACACAATTTTGCCTTTCACTTCATAAAATAACAGTGTCAGTGGGTTCTATGCAGACCATTGGCAAAATGCATTGCATTTTAGAAATTAAATGGAAGAGGAACTTGATATCTTTTTAAGTCCTGAAAGCCTTATTGCACAATAATGCCACTACTGCATGAACAGCCTGGGATGGGGCCAAACAAGCATGCCAAGATACAACAGATTTTTCAATTTTCCGGCAAATAGAAACAAATTCTGGTTTCAGAAGGTGTACTCGACCAACACTTCTCAATGTGTTTCTGATTTGTGGTAAGAATGTTTTTACTGCTGGTGCCCTGTACTTTTGAGACATTTATTTCCTAAAAGAAAGATTCCATTCTATAAACCTCAACTGTCTGTTTTTTCAAAGCAATTTAAAATCAAACACACAAATAAAATTTTTAACATATGGAAGCCTTCGTACAGAGACTTACGTATTCCAAGTTAAAATTGTTTTATAAACTGTAATGCTTTGCAGATGAAAACACTGAGAAGATGACTGTTTTTAGCAGTAATGCTTTTTGACAGCGTTAAACCTTGTTTTAGTAATTGACATAAAAATATTTGGTGGCTTTAAAATGGACCATTAATAAAAATGGCATGTTTTAAGTTTCAAAAATTTTACTTAATACTGTGAAGTTGTATAGAATTACAAATATAATATAGTATTTAAAAAAAAAATAGTCTTTTACTTCTCAGTGTTAAAAACATTGGAGAAGTATCTTTAAAGCTGGCCCTTTTTTATAATAAGTATCCTACAGGTTGAATTTGAGTTTAGATTGTTTTATATCCATATAATTTATGTATTGTATTTCTTTTTGTTTTTTTTCAAATTAGTACTTCTCCTCTGGCTGGCTTTTCTCATAAGCTTTCAACTTTTTTGTTTCATGAAGAATCAGACTTGAAGATTGCTGTACTTTTGCTATTTAAACATTAGCAGACTATTAGCCTGTACACTGAATACTTTTAAAATATGTACATAGACAGCTCTAAAGTATTTTTGGAATAATAAACATTAATTTAGAGGAATATTGTAATCTTAATAAACTTTTCTTAAAGAGTGGTTTTTTTAGACTTTGTCTGGTTAAAGAGTTTGTTGAGCTTTTTATTTCCCCTCCTTAAAAACAGAAAATGTTTCTCTGGGAATTTTTTTCGTCAAACTCTACAATCCTTTACTACATTTTAAGTCAAGTTTTGATATCACATTTTCTATAAAAAAAGATCACAGAATCACAGAATTTACTAGGCTGGAAAAGAATTTTGATATCATGAAGTCCAAACTCTGACCTAACACCACCCTAGCAACTAAACCATGACATTGAGTGCCACATCCAGTCTTTTTTAAAACACCTCTAGGGACTGAAACTCTGTNGGCCTCAGCAGTGCTGAGTGCAGGAAGGGAATCCCTGCTCTGGTCGTGCTGGCCAAGCTATTTCTGATCCAGACCAGGATGCCATTGGCCTTCTTGGCCACTTGGGCACACACTGGCTCAGTTCAGCCTGCTGTCAGTCAGTACCCCAGGTCCTTTCCTGCTTGGCCACTGTCCAGACACTCTGTCTCCAGCCTGTACACTGAAGGGGGTTAGGGTGGCCAAAGTGTAGGACCCAGCACTTGGTCTTGCTAAACCTCATATTGTTGGATTTGGCCCATCAGTCCAGCCTGTCCAGGCCCCTCTGCAGAGCCCTCCTGCCCTCGAACAGATCAACACTCACACCCAGCTTGGAGTCATCTGCAAATTTGCTGATGGTGGACTCAATCCCCTCATCACTAAAGATATTAAACAAGATTGGTCACAACACTGATCCCTGGGGGACACCACCAGTTACTGGCTTCCAACTGGATGTGATACCATTCACCATCACTCTCTGGGACCAGCAGTCCAGTCAGTTTTTAACCCAGTAAAGAGTGGACATGAAACTGTTAAAGTTTTGATACACTAGTGCTGAATATACAGCAGGTTTTGGTGTTTTTCACTAACGATCTGTTTACAAAGGAATTAAGTGAAGGCTTTCTTTTAAGCATGTGTTTAAATCTCAACTACTTCTCTGAGAGTCTTGCATAGGTTTTCAAGAGCTTCACTGCAATAAGTAATAAATTAATTTTCATCCTCATACAGGCTGACTATGACTGTATGGACAATTAGTCTCTTTTAGAGCCAAAGGAAATAACGAAAATGAACTGATGGCATAATGAGCCCATTTACATGGAAGACATGTTGATTTCATCCCTGTGCTAGAATCGTACAATGAGGACAGTGTTCATTCCCCGTGCAACAGCTATCTTAAGCACCAACTGCCTGAAAGAAAAGATGGTAAAACCCAACAACAACAAACCTCCAACATATGCCAAACTGAGAGCATCAACTGGCTCTTTTTTGGAGGAATTCCAATTACAATTTTATTGCTGCCAGAGTGACAGTATAACTCAGTCACTGACCATGAGGAAAAAGAGAAGCAGAAATACAGGAAGCAAACACAGGTGCCAAGTGACTGATCTGTCTCAGTAGGTAAACAGGCAAAAGGAAAGTTTCAAAAGGAAAACATTCAGAACAGGGGTGAGATCAGAGTGCCATGGAGGCTGTGGTTACACATGCATTGGCTGGGCTGCCTCAGACTACTTAGGCTTGGTTCCTGCAGTCCACAAGTCATTCTTTCCCTCCTGTCCTTCCCTGTGCTGGCACTGTTTGTACAGCTGCATGGTGAACACAGTCAGGACCTGGACCCAGTAAAAAATGACCCACCAGAAATGGATCAGTTCCCCTTCTGATTTACTTCAGAGGCCCATAAGTGGTTTTGCTGGCATAGCAGAGGTTATGATGTGGGAATGAGATGGTGCAGCAGAAGAGAGGAGAAGCTGTTGAAGGAAGCCCTATCAGGGTCACATCCTGGGGCACAGAAAACTGTGTGTGGCTGTCCCTCCAGCACTCTGCCCTCTCTCTGATGGTATGTCTTTGCTACTGGAAGTAATTTTTTTTTTAGATTAGGGTACATAAATCAACTTCCAGTGCCTGGAGCATGGAACTTAGCTTCCTAAATTGCTGTCATATCCTACAGAGATTTAGGAATCTTTTTGAATTGCTGGAATGTAGGCCTCTAAGTGTCATCTGAAAATGCCAAAAGATTACACACCCGATCTCTGCTAGCTAGCTCCAGAATAGTCATCTCTGTTTATTCAGCTGAACTTAACACCCAAGGTGGCATGAAGATACCTAAACTGAGATTTTAAATTAGATATCTACAGGTGGAAACTCCTATGAGGAAATAGCAGCATTCCACTGTCTAAGTATATGGATCAGCTGCTTTTTGAAGTGCCTTGAGATCTTTCTCTAGGGCTAGAAAATTCTCCACAGAACCTATGGAATTACTGTGTCTTTTCAAAGAGTAGAGGTCAGATGGGAAGTCCTAGACATCTCAGATGGCATGAGGCCCAAGTCAGATAGACTCTACTCTTTGTTTAATTTTTTGTTGGTTATGAGTTGGGATCAGTTTTCATTTACTCCTTCCTCAAATACTGTCAGCTCTTATCAGTATCTCTCTATTTATTTATGATTAATGCAGATGATCAACCATACAATAGACATTGCATGGCCTTGCTCATGGGATTTGACTAGATGGCTTTCTTACTTTCCAACAGTGCATGATTTTTAATAGCCTTCATCAGTGTTTTATGTATTTCATTGAAAAAGCACTGAAAAATTCCCCTCAGACTTGCTGAACTTTAAGGCATGAGAAAGAAAATGGATATAATCTGTTTCACCAGGTTTCTTACCATTAAATTAAGATGATCGTCGTTTCTTTTTAATCTGAAGGGGCCCTTAGAGAAGAAAGCAGCATATCTCTAGGAGCTGATTTGCTGGTAGTAAAAACAAAAGAAAACAAAAAAGCACAGTATCTTTGTCACATTCCCATTACCTTTAACAAGTAGTGTCATAAACCCATGGATTATGATCTTGTAATGAGACCTCTGCTACCAAAAATAACTGCAAAAAAGAGTAACTGAAAGATGAACTACTGACATGCCTTTCTGAGGACCCACAGCGGCACTGCTTCTTTTGAAAAGACATGGGAACACGTCCTATAGATATCTAATTTAAGTGTCTCAAACATGTTTAACTAGTGATTGTAAGGAGAGTCAGCATTTCAATCACTGAATATTGTCTATTCTGATTCACTTTTTTGTTTTCCTGAGTTTATAAATTACATTCATCTCAAAATCTAAATTAAATATCCATATACACAAGCTAAGCATTGGTCCCAGCATACTGAGCTTTCACCACATCTAGTTTTCACTCCTCACCCTTTCCAATTAACCTGAATATAGGATTTATGGAGGAATCCAAATTTTACCTTTTTATCTCAAGAAATAATTCTCCCACCATGACCAGTGCACACAGAGGAAACAATATGCAGCAGAAAAACAGGAAAATGGAAATAATGTAAGATGAAGAGTATCAGCTATGGGGAATCAGGGCAAAAGAAGATGTTTTCTGTTAGAATTCAGGCTGCTTTTAATGAGGGTCTTGTGAAATAGCTCATTCAAAGATCAGCATGGACAAGGCTACTGCAGCTTTCAGCTACTTACAGGGTGTTCAGAGGCACATTGTCTCTTTTCAGCCTTTAGTAACAAAATTCAAGTGATCTAAAACTGATAGTCTAATTCTGCATTTAAATGTAATTGTAATTTTATTTTATTTGTTTTTATCTTTTCTAAAGCACTCTAAGAGGTCCTAAAGAAAGGTGTTACACAATTGTAAGTGCTGGAGTGATTGACAGAGTATTTTACAACTGGCACTTATTATTCCTTTTATTAAGAATAAAGTGGCTTTTAGACTAAAAACAATAGGGTGAAAAGGGGTCTTTTATGCACTCATTATAAGTAGAAAATTGGAAGGAAAAAGTTGTAATAAAAAACTAAATGATTTTGGCACGATATATGTTTCTTTCTTTCTATGTTCAGTAGTATATATGTTGAAACCACTGGACATACAATAGCCCCGTAGATGTGGAAGGGAAAATGGAAAGTGTAGATTAAAATTGCCAAAGTGCTGCATGTAATAGCCATCTTTTCTTATTTTCGTTATGAGTAAAAAGAAGCCTTTATGCAGCAAAAAAGAATAACATTGTTATATTTTACCTTTGAATTTAAATTCAGAGGAAGTGACAGAGGACTTGAAGCAGATTGTCTATTATATGCCCTGTTCTAAGATGACAGGAGATTGTTCCCCAAGTTGCTGTAAGGTTTTCTCTTCTGTTTTATTCAGAGCAATCCTCTTTTACCTAAAAATCAGTGTGTGCCAAATGTCTGTGAACCTTCGGTCATTTTTGTAAATGGGATGCAGTTTCACAGAGGAAGTTTCAAAATTTCACAGATTACCTGAGACAGCAGACCCCAGAATCTCCTGGATTAAACCTACACTGGGTGGTGGTGCTTTAATTCTGGATCACACCATATATTAATAAAAGCAATGAATTCCCTGCTTGGATCACCCGCTTGCAAATGGCTTATTTACAGCCTTCTACTTTTTCCATCAGGGAGAGTTTCTCTGGGGTTTTGTGGCTCTGTGTCAGGTGCAAAATCTCTGGTTAGCTCTTTCTGGAGTCACTGTCCGTACAACACCAGAGGATATTTCACACTCCAAGTCAAAGTCCCACATTCCCTGGTTCTGGTGCAATTTGACCAATTCAAGAAGTGTAAGGTCTTTCACATCAAAAGAGCCAAATATGGATAAATATCCTGGTGAGAACACAGTCCCTTCTTCTGAGCCATACCTTGAGATATGAAGGTCTCACTGTAATCCACTATTGTCTCAGTATTTTGTGTGTGTGAAGTATCAAGCAGAGATGAAGGACTTCTAATATCTAATCAAGAGCAGAAACCAACTTAAAATAACTTCGTATTTTATCTTGGAAAAGTTATTTGTCGTGACAAAGAAGTGTATTGGTCAGCTAGACCTCAAACCTGTTGTTCAGACACCAAAGTTGTTCAGACACAGAGAGTTAAATCTTCCTAATGATTCCTTGGTGGTGTGCTGTGTTCAGACACAGCATCATGCAGGGCATCGTGGTGCAGGGTTCTTCACGGCAGCTCCGGACTCCGCTTTCTCAGCAACTGATTGGCTTCACCCTCCATCAAAATCCAGGAACAAGTCAGGGAAAGGCTGCTAATATAAAAGCATAACCAGCATAGAGACCTGAGATCAGTGTTTCCATGACTTGACTTGACTTGACTTTGGTAAGTAGTTAAATGTATCCAAGAATCTTATTTTTAGTGAAATAAGTATGATGATTTTTCCACCTCTTACACTGCTTTTTTTTCTTTTTAGAGCACAATCATACGAGAACACAGATTTTGTGACACATGTATGCACAATGACCAGTATTGTAATTGGACTAGATGATCTCAGAGGTCTTTTCCAACCGAATTCCAACCTGATATAAATAGCATATAATGTAAATAAAACAATAATTCTCAAATCAAACTTTAGTTCTTATTACCCATTAAGTTACTTTGATATAATAATACAAATATAGGACAAGTGGAAGAAGATTTCACTGTTAATTCCAGATCTTCAGGCACAGTTAATAAGGCCTTTTCCCAAAATTTCTTTAAAAGTGTTTGGGAGTCTTTTAGGATTTTCAATAAGGAAAATAAGAAGAACTGCATTATACCTGAAATACACTCTGTAAAAGAGAAGAGAAAGGAGAGCAATAGTGAGAAAGAGCCAGAGAGAAGGAGAGAAAAGGAGATAAGTGAGGAAGGAAGAGTGAAAGAAATAAGCATTGAGAGAAAAGAGAGAGAAAGAAAATGAAAAAAATCAACAAAATTTTAAAAGTCAAGCCAGTCCATCTTTCTGTCCACCAGGAGTGTCAGGAATCGTAATTTATAAGAATGGATGACTACTGTGTATATAAGCCCTCACACCTTGAAAGTGTAATATTTAAATTTCTCTCTTTCAGGAATATTAATTATTTGAACTTAAAAACTCTAGAATTTCTCTTGACTGTATTAATCTGAGATGATTTCCAACCTCTGACAACAGAACAATAGGCACAGCATATTGGTTCAAAAGAATAAAAATAAAAATAGCCCTCATGAACAAATATATTGTTTAAATTCTCCAAAGTGCTCTTGTTGGACAAGTTGCATAGGGGAGAAATTAACAGTAAATAATACAGAAAGCAAATTATTTTCCAACAGGTTTTGTAGTTCTTATTTTTCATGTGGAAATCTTCATTGTTCAAGAGTGTCTTTATTAACATAAATTTATTCGAATAAGATGTTGTGTCTTAGCAGCATACACAAGATACTCTGTATTTAAAAGGCTGCAGATATCCCAGTAATATCTGCCACATTAGTCTACTTCTATTTGTATATTGTGTTTATTTCCTAGGTGTTGGCAGGCCAAGAGTCTGACACCATCATTCTCTGAGATTTCATATTATTACTCACCAATATTCCACTTAGTTTCGACAATGTTTCATGATTTAGTCCCAGGCAAGTATCATGGAATGATAAATGTGCTGAAGGGATAAAGGACATTCCCTCGATGTAATATGCCACAATAAATAAAAATAATTAATAGCAATTATATATTCTTAACTGATAAAACTCTATAAGGCAGTTCAGTTTGCCTGCAACATAATTAAACCATCTAAATTGCAATAAAAAACATCACAAATTCTAAACAGTTTATTAAAATTTGAATAAGTAAAGCAAATTGACATTTGATTCTCAAAAGCCTTGGGAAAAAATACCTGATTAGATTCAGTTAAGAAACTTGAAAACCACGGGGTTAAAAATGCAGTACTTCCATGAATTAAAATTTGGTTTAAAAATTGATAGGCAAGAATTGGATTAAAAGTTGAGTTTTTAGTGAAATGAGGCTATTTATTAGTGGTACTTCTAAGACCAGAACTAAAACCTGCACTGTTCATTACAGCTGTGAATAATCTAGGGGAGGATATGAATGCTGTCACTTATCGACATCCCTGTTACCATATATTTTACACAGCAAAATATGACTTTTTTATCCTGGAAGTTGTGTTTCTTCCCTTTTCTCCTCTACTAAGCCTTTCTTTAGTGGGCAAGGATTACCACTTACCATCAGTTGTACATCACAACTGGATTCATCCTCACTGAGGCCTCAGCACAATTTCATTGTGGAGCATTAATAAGCAGTATTAACTCTGGGTCATTGGTACATGCAACTCATTAGCAATCTGAAACACTTCACAGTACTGGCAACAGTAATTCCTTAGATTTTTTGGTAAGAATATGGTAGAACCAACTAATGAAAAACATACAGCAAGAAAATACTAAGGTATTATGCACAGTTTAATGGTAAGATATATATTTGTTATATACTATAAGTACTGTCAGGTCTACTTTTTTTGGTCAAAACAGAAAACAGTTATAGGAGAAAAATATTAGATTAAGGACAGTGAAAAAGGCTTAGGTTGGGGGAGGAAATTTTCACAGAACAAATATTCCTTCCCAGGCTGATCCTGTGAAGTACAGGGAAAGGGCAATAAAGTTTATCTCAACAAATAGGAATTTTCATATGTTTGAGTAGACCCACCATGTTAAAGTCTCTGTGTTCCAATCTATGGGAACTATGAGAATATCAATTTTGGAAACAGTAATAAAAGAACTCTTTCTGTATTGCAGATGAGTGCGAACAAAAACCAGTAATTGCTCCTATTCACACATGTATCTTAACAACATATCTTCACACACTGCTATGATACCATGAGATCTTGCAGATAAGTCAGAAGAAAGGCTTCTAATGAATAAAAATTGTCAATTTATCTTAGCATTGTCATATTTTAGAAAGACTGTTCCTTAAAGTGATGATTTATGTCAGCACAGGACCCTAGGGGGGAAAGAGAAACTTGTCCAACTTTAGACATTCCAAAATTCAGATAAATCAAATAAAAGGAAATATTAACAAATCTTATAATTTGATTTTCCCCTCTTGGTCCTGGTAATGATTTTCAAAAGTTTCCTCTCAACAGGTTTTTGTAGGGAGTGTAGTTGTCTTTGAGTTGCTTATGTAGGTGCACAGGATTGAAACATTCCTTGTTTCATTCATTGTGAAGCTTCATAGAAAGGCTCTTCCTGTATCTGGGCATTCTTAAATTGGGCTGTGCATCCACAAAAGAGGTTCACCTGCAAATGGATAGTGTGCCTTTCTTTTTGTATATTGTGCCAATCACTCCAAAATTGTTATCACCAGCAGACTCACATGGCTTTCTTTTACTTGCATGATTTCCTGTAAAATTGTTGTATTGTCCTGGCAGGAAGTGTCCATCAGTTTGTATGAAACAGGGGGTGTTCTGATGTGAATATAGTTCTGCCATCAGTCTCTGGAGATGTGACTTGCACACAGCTGTGAAAACTGAGGAACTCAGAACTGTATATGTGATGGATATTTAACAATTAAGAATCTTATGCTGAATGTGGAGAAGCTGGGAAGAGAAACAAAGATCCTTGAGAGGATAAATAAGTGTAAGAGGTTTATCAATGAAATATGGTTAATTTTAAATGCAAAAAAATGAGAAGCAGGTCAATGGAAGAGAGCTGAGAAGATCCTACGGAGAGGAAGAGGAACAGGAAAAAGATAAGTGAGATATGTAAAGAGACAGAGTTAAAGTGAATGGTAAGGGAAATGTGCACCATAAACAAGACTCTGCTTAGTGACAAACTTTGGTTGGCAGAGCACATCAAATCACAGAAAGGTGAGTGGACAACAGTGAGGAAGAGCAGCCCAGCAAATGGAGGCATATCGGAAAATACACATTTTTACATGCACTCTTTCTTATCCTGACTTTTCTGACAGAAATACACTTACCATAAAAGAAAAGATTTAGAATATGCCATAAAATAATGTTTTCTCTGATGGTAGGTCTCAGTGGCACAAAAGAGAAAAAATTCTTGGTTTGCATAACTCTGAGACAGAGTGGCAAGTGTAGGGTGACAAACTAATAATGATTTCTGGGAGGAATGAGGAATTTTGTAATCTAGTTATGTGCACATTGTGGATAATAGACGATTTACAACTAATTAAGAAGCTTGATTACCTATAACAGAAAAAAGGAAGATGGGACTGCATGTATAGGAAAGAAGACTATGGTAGCTACAGAAATAGTATAAACATCATCCTACCAAAAAGACGTTGATTTCCTGAAAACAGTTTTTAGTGAATATCTCCTACTTTAAAGTAACAACTAATATAGGAAAGGAAATGTTGAGAACTACAATGGAATTTTTTGCAAGTTTTGCATTCTTCTCTGGAGGATCCTTCTATTAGATAGCATTTTACCTCTGTGGAATGAGCACCACAATGCTGTCTTCTCAAGATTCGATAAAGGAGTCTACAAATTCTGGTCCAGATTCTATTACAAGGCAAATCACCTGCTCCTCTCAGTTGAGTAGTTTATGTACCTAAATACCTAGACAAGATATGGATAATCTAGAGGCAAATATCCCCAAAAGTTGTATATGACAAACACCTTTCTGCTTTCCTGAAGATAAGCTGATTTACTGTAGTGTATCTGGCCTGGTAGATGGCAGAACACAACACTGGAGCTAATAGAAAACATCCTATATTTGGGAAAGGTGCAAGACATCAATGCCAATGCTATTTCCTGTTCAGGGCATTTCTTAAACAATTTCTCAGTGAGCCAATTGAGGTGTCAGAACAGCAGCAATACTACACTGTACTACACTGTTAACTGGTCAGTGTCTTGCTATTTGCACTGAAACTTTTCCCAGGCAAAAGAGGAGGACATTTAAAGATCAGGTTTATTTATCTTCCATAAATCTGAAAACAGTAAATAGCATATGCTACCACAAAATTTTTGAGTGCAATCCTCTAAGGCCATCCAGACCCTTCAGTGTTCTAAAGACATGCCAATCAATGAAGGGCTTTGAAAAATAAGTATTTTATTTTATTTTGTCAAAAATGGTAATTTGTAAAGGTATTTGAGGAAGGTTTAAACAATTTTGACTCAGGAAAAAAGTATGAATGAGCATATTTGAAATGTACTTCATATTTTGGGACAGCATTGTAGTATGTGTGTTTAGTTAAAGCAAGATATTTATATTTATATGCAACAGATAAGAAACATGTAAGTATGCCACTCTGCTGTCTAAAAGTTTCGGCCTCTGTCACAAATGAGGTACTCAGCACAGCAAAATAAGTATGGCTGTGAGCAAGTCTAAGCCTCATAGATAAAGAGACAAGAAAAAAAATGTGCTTACTGGTAAAACTATTACTCGTGCTTACTAAGAGAAAGGTGTGTGAGCCAGCACAGTGATTGTAGCCAGGTTTGGACACAAGTATTTTTCTCTACACCTAAGTTGAAATGCACTGGACAACCAGAATGAGGTACAGACAGTGTCAAGCTCTGGAACTGCGCTCTTTCCAAGCACAATTGTTTTTTTTTTAATTTTCATTACTAGAACTACTTTTTTGAGTCTTTCACCCTTAGAACAGTAGGAAGGGCATATGAGCCCTTCGAGTCAAGTGCAACTGGGTCATAACTCTTTGTTTTCCAATTTTTCCTTCCTCTTCTTTGTTACATCATCTTTATAGCAGAAAACTGTTCCTCCTCTTTCAATTTGCCTGTTATACATAGCAAATAATTCTAAATCATTTTTCATTCCATTATGTAAATGAAATTAAAAATATAGCAAATTGAACTGGAATTTGAACAGTGATGCTAGAGGAACTTCCATCTAAATCAAGAGAATCAGAATTATTTTTATTTAAGAATAATTTTTTACCTTTCAGATCCCTACCTTGAGTAATTTATACAGTGCTGGCCTCTACATCTTTGTAAAGATTTAATTGCTCTTCAGGGGAGCAGTGTAGAGAGATTATACAAATGATACCAGATATCAACGATTTAAGTTATAAGGAAAGACTGGGAAAGTTGAGTGTATTCTCAGTGGAAAAGAGACTTCATGTAACCCAATTGAAGTTTTAAAAATTATGAAGAAGACTGATAAAATTGATCCAAGCAGGCTCTTTACACTTGCAAGACCACAGAAGTTAGAAGACATGATCTAAAAATTAGAAAGTTGGGAACAAGAAAAGAAATGCTAAGGCATAACTATTTTAGACAGAAGGATTAGAAGTGTATGGAATAAATTACTATAAAGGGCCCCTGAAGCAAGAAGCATCATGGAATTCAAGAGGGAATGAGATGAATTTCTAAACAAAAGGAGCAGATAGAGGGGTGGCAGAGAAAATATTCAAATGAAAATAAGGGACACAATAAGGAAGAAGCAAGGAGAGCATAAGACCCTTTTCCTCTTATTTCTCCGCTTCTTATTGCTGATACTTCTCTTTGGAAATTCATTTACTATTATCTGAAACAATGCAGCAATCCCGTAGTACAAGTCAGTCAGTCTTTCTTTAGAGACAATTTTAAACATTTTTATGAAATTAGGGGCTTCCTGGATTTTGGACCTTGTCATCTTTAATCATAACTTGAAAATGAACCACTTACTGACCATAGTCTGCTTAGTCATATTGGAAAATTATGTATCAAGGGACCACCTGTCCATGAGACATGATACAAACTGATCACAAGATCTTTTCCCTCCCAGAATTCCAGCCACTGCTGGCAAGTGCAAGTTATTGAAATACCCAGCACCCTTTTCCTGGGATATTGGTCTGCTTAGGAGCTGGGGTTCTCAGAGCTGTCTTTTACTAATAGACACAGCAAATGCAGCAACATGAAGATTTTCTCTAGTGAAAAGGCCAATTTATGAAATTCCAGTTTCCAACCATGGCTACACATTTCAGACCCCACATGATAATTTGCTGTCTTCCCAGGAAGCAGTAGCAGAATTTTTAGGTTATTTTACAGATTCTGATTATATATGTTGTTTTAATTTTCCTGTGACTGTGCAAACCAATAAGAAATAGCAAAAGCTATGAAGCTGTACATACTCAGGAAGACATGATTCCATTGATTTACTTTCAGACAGGTGTATTCAGAATGACAGCTTTAATTACACAGGAATGAATGGCTGGAAAGCACACATGCACCTAAGAAAGCTTCTTGGGTTTCATTGTTGACTGATACCTATGTCCACTTTTGAATCCTAATTATTTCTCAACAATATTAAATATTTAAAACCTAATTATTGCTTAGTTGCTCCATTCACTTCTACTCTCCTCTACCTGTTTATAATTTTTATATATCATGCACATTATCATGTCAGAAAAACCCAGCATGTGAATAATAACACATTGAAATCCTAGAGTTTGCCTAATTAATTGCCTTATAGCTTTCAGAAATGTACCAGAATGACAAAAAGCTTGGTATATATGGTAAATAGTAATAATATCATCTTTTTGTTTTCATGGGAAGTGGGGGATATTTGAAAGGATTAGATACTTTCAACTTACAGCTTGAATTTTTTTCTTGAAGAAAATGTACAATTTTTTCCTCTGCATTTTAAACATTAATTTCCAAGGTATCAATGGCTAATTATTCAGCAGTTACTTTAATGTTTCAGATGGGGAATAAGTAGCCTTGGGGAGAACAGATCCTGCTTTTAAAGTCTAGCTATAGTAAAGGATTATTACTAGAAGATATCCACTGCATATAGTCATTACTATTTCTTTCTCTGTTCAAAGATGGAAAGCAGGGTGGTAAAATTAAATTTCATTAAAAAAATAAAAACAATCCAACCAAATCTAGGTGTTTCCTAATAGCCCTATGACCATAGTTGTGGTTCTGGAGTACAGAAGGATTTACTGCCATCAGCTGTTGACCCACCTCATGCTGGGCACAGTGAAAGGAAAATTTGTTTGCTCTTTCCTACCTATGTCACACTTCAGAGTCTTTATTGACCCACCTATTCTGGTCTTTGGTGAAATCACGAAGTATGTGCTGGACAGCTGGCAGCAGCCCAGCTTAGTGCCCTCGGGGAAGGTCTTGGAACATCATCAGTCACACCCTAATGGCAAGTTCTCTAGGGCCAGGAGCACCAGAGTGATTGCAAGTAAAGAAGGAAACTGAAACAATAACTCAAAGAAAAATTAACACTTTCATGTGCTTATATCATTGATTACAGCCCCCCACAAAAGTAAGCCATCCAGGTGGTCCTTTGTAGCCTGTGCCTGTTACAAAACTGTTAAATGAGAAGTAACACACATCTAAATTTTGTCCAACAACAATCCTATTGGATTGTTTCCATATCAGAAAAGGGATGTCAGATGGCAATGACAGCAGCCCTCACTAGGAAATGGAATAATTTTTCACAGTCCTTGTAATGAACAGCTCATGTGTCCTCCTCTCCATTGCTCAGCCAGACAAACAGCAGGGACCATGGCCCAGATGCAGATCCTTGGTCAAGCTGTGCCCCCTGATTCTGTTTCCATTACACAGCTTCTGGATCTCCTCTGAGGTCACTGAATGTCATAGTCATAAGACATGCTGATTACCTGAGGAGTGCCTTCCTCATTTCAAAATTCATGAAACAATGTGAATGATTCTCTGCAGCCTGGCAGACTGGCAGGTTTTTAGTCCAAAACAGGTTATTTGTTACTTGTGGGATTAGAACAAGTGGGTCTTTGGAGATTACAAAGATGTTTGGGTTGTGTTGAAGGACTCTAGCATGGAGAAGAAGCTAGTCATGTTGTAAAGTTTTTCATACTACCTTTTTGGGGTAGTCTCTGACTTGTGCTTGTCCTAAGGAAGTGTCTGGAGATGCTTGGGAAAGTGCTGGGTGGCAAAAGTCAAGTGTACAATGTCATGAGCGACAGCAGGCCACAACTTAAGTCTGTGAACTGGACCTACTACAACAAGTTCTACTATAAAACCAAGATTACTTAATTTTTTCCTAGAATTACTTTCTGTGTATTCTATTTTGATATATGGTTTCCAACTTATGTCAACATTCATTATTGTGTCACCAAAAACTTTCTTGAGGTGTTTTTAGTTAAATATCTGTGAAAGAAAGCAAGCATTATAATTTTTATTAATCAAATATATTGGTAAAATCACATCTATATCTGGTTTATAGCAACTGTGTTCCTTACATTTAGCTTCTTAATACAGACATAGCCTCTGAGTTTAGATGGGAGTTCCAACAGAGGAAAAATTTCTGTTCAGAAATCTTTCCAAATGTGGACAAGGATTTTTAGGTCAGGACTGGAGCCTGTTTTTCCCTTCTGATGGACCTTATGACATGTTCATCATAGAACCATAGAATTGTTTAGATTAGATAAGACCTTTTGACCAACCAGTCCAACCATAAACCTAATATTGCCAAGTCCACCACTAAATGCCATATGGATATGATGTTTAATTACCCCTGGGAATGATGACTCTACCACTTCCCTGGGCAGTCTGTTCTAATTCTTAACAATTCTTTCTGTGAAGAATTTTTTCCTAATATCCAATCTAATCTCCCTGGTGCAACTTGAGGCCATTTTTTCTTGCCCTATATCTTGTTACTTGGGAGAAGAGAACTGACACCCACCTTGCTATAACCGCCTATCAGACAGTTGTAGAGAGAGGTAAGGTCTCCTATTATTCAGGCTAAACAACATCTTTCTTGTAGCGAGGTGCCCAAAACTGAACACAAAATCCAAAGTGCAGCCTCACTATTGCTGAATGCAGAGCGACAACCTTTTCCTTAGTCCTGCTGTCCACACAATTTCTGGCACAACCTACAATGCCATTGATCTTCTTGGCCACCTTGGCACACCTCACTCATGTCAGCATGGCCTTTTCCAACAGGCAGCTTTCCAGCCACTCATGTCCCAGCTCCTAGCACTGCATGTGGTTGTTGTGACCCAAGTGCAGAACCCGTTTCTTTGCCTTACTGAACCTCATACTGACCTCAATCCATCAATCCAGCCAGTCCAGATCCCTCTGGAGAGCCTTTCTGCCCTTCAGCAGATCAACACTCCCACCAGCTAGTGTCATCTACAAACTGATGGAGCATCCATTTGATCCCCATGTCCAGATCATTAATAAAGATCATCAACAGGACTGGCCCCAGTATAGAGTCCTGGAGAACACCACTGGTAAGCAGCCATCAGCTGTACTTAACTCCATTTGTTACCCTTCTCTGCACATATGTGTCCTTAGCTCATCTTGGGTTTCAGCTTGTGGGGCTAGTGAAGACTTTTCATTGGAGCAGAGGTTGCAGAGGAATACAGAGGGTAGCTGGATGTCTGTAACCCTCCTGTGATCCCCAGAGAGCAGAAGCAGCCTGCAAGGAGTCACCAAAGGACAAATAAAAGCAGTAGGAAGGATCTTACACCTGACACAAGGAAACAGGGCAAGACTCTTCCCCTTGCTGCTCCTCAGTCCAACCTGCTCACAATTAGTTAGATTCATAGGTCTAAAACTCAAATAGAAATTTTGTTTTGCATTTTCCTTTCCTGTGTTTTCACATCCATTCCCTCTCCCATTATAACTACTTATTAAATTGTGTAACTGTCCAAATTACCATAATTTAACCAGCAGACTACCTTTCTAGTCTAAGAATTGACACATTGATACATGTTAGTCTGTTTCTCTTTAATTACCTGAGAAAGAGGAAAGTAATGATACTATAAATGTAGAAGAAGTTGAATTTTTAGGAGTAGTGGTTCTCCAATCTATTGTTAAGCAGCACATGCAAGTGTTTAGTGTATGCTGAGACTAATTTTCAATACGCAGTTTCCCTTGGGATATTTATATTCTTCCAATAAGCATAGAACTGTCCATCAAAAGTAACTTTATATACCCACACAGCAGACACACACACACACACACAATCATTGCCACAAACTTTTTGGGGTTTCTTCTCTAAAGAGATGCAAATATGAGTAACATCTTCTCTGCACAATGTCCTGTTAAAGTAGGTGGGTGTTTATTTCAACAGACTATCGTAACAGAAGTACTCATTGTTTTATTTCCTTTTTTCCCCCTGCCTTTCACTTTTGCAAACAGTTAAGTCAAAAATCTCTTTTCTGAGAGATAAGTATTAATGCAAAGAGGGAAAAATTATTTCATAAGAGGTGCTTTGGAGTCCAGCCTATTTTGGTTTTCTTACTCAAATCATTTACTTCTAATTAGATAAGAGAACAAAAAAAAATCCAAAGGGGAAAATATTTTTTTTTCCCCACAAATTGCTTCCATCATTTCTGAACTCTGCTAAGCATTTTTAATAGATATGTGCCCTTAGCTCATCTTTTGCATGCTAACAATTTAATCTGAATACCAATATAGACACAAAATAAACGATTGTTTCCTGCCAGAGGTATCTGCAGAAGAAATCTTGGAGTAAAACATTGTCTTTGCAGCTCATTGTGTCTCTAATTAGACTGGAAGGAGGCAGAAGCTTGCTGGTGTCAGTCTGTGTTTAGCATGCCCTGGAGCTTCAAGCTCCTGTGGGTATCAAAGTGCACTAATTAAATGAGGGGTCCACAATACCGCACTAAACATCAGAGTGAGAGAAAGAGTCCAGTGTCCTCAGTGCCTTTGAGAATCCATGGCCCACGCTAATTACCCATTGTTGAATTGACTTCCCATTCTACAAGGAATGAATGGTGCCTCTCTCCCCCCCTTTCCCCATCC